>CAVNYN010200190.1:495-44454 GCA_963692815.1 Nyctanthes arbor-tristis
ATATAGGGTTGCTACGGCTTTTTACATATATGAATGGATATATATATATATGAATATATATATATTTTTATATGAATAGATGTTTATATATCTAAATAAAATTAATAAGTCAATATTAAAATATTTTAGGTAAAAAGGGGGAAAAGGTAAGGGTATATATGCAATCCACAATGGTAAATATGCAAATAATTTAAGAGTGCGGTACAAAATAGTAATATGAATAAAAAAAGGGGTATATGTTTTAATTTCCTCTATAAAGAATATAAAATGCCATATAACCAACACATGGTCCAAGAAGAGTCCTATTTGTCTTGGTGGCCAAAACAAGCCCATGAGCCCATATATAGTGTCCTTTGTTGCTTAGGGTTTTGTTATAAATAGAGGAGGGCGGCAATTATCAAAGGAAGGTAATTTCTTCACTCACTTTTGTACCTTATTATACTACAGTTCCTTCTCCTTACTAGTTCCTTCGCTGGAGGGGCTTTGTAACGACCCGCTCCACTTTGACATGATATTGTCTGCTTTGGGCCTAGCCCGTACGGTTTTGCTATTGGGCTTCTACCCCAAAAGGCCTCATGTCAGATGGAGTGGGTCTCTTGGCATATAAACTGGTCTCTCTTTCTTTACCCAAGCGATGTGGGATTGAGACTGTCACAATCACCCCACCTAAGGGGGCCCAACGTCCTCGTTGGCCACACTTTCGATTGGGCTCTGCTCTGATATCATCTGTAACGACCCGCTCCACTTTGACATGATATTGTCTGCTTTGGGCCTAGCCCGCACGGTTTTGCTCTTGGGCTTCTACCCCAAAAGGCTTCATGTCAGATGGAGTGGGTCTCTTGGCATATAAACTGGTCTATCTTTCTTTACCCAAGCGATGTGGAATTGAGACTGTCACAGGCTTCGAGGTCAATCCTCGAGGTCTTCATTGCAAGTAGGCTTGGATCGGAGGGAGGAGGTTTTCAGCACACTTCTAGAGGGTGAAATTTGACTTCGTCAGTTATAGTGTTATTCTAGCTCCAAGACGAATTATTATGTTACTAATGTTTCCATCACCTTTTCATTGATTGCTTTTACATATTTATATTTACCAAAGTAATTAGCTGTTTGTGATGCCTATAATGAGCTTTCATATAGTCCTCTTTTGCGGAGAACCGGGTAAAGAATTTAATCCTATGATTAAAGGTAAAATCCTTCGCAAAATCTAATGCTGCGCTTGATTGAAGAGTGGAAAAGGAATTTGGATTGATTTTTCATGGAAAATATTTTTCCATCTCTCCCATGGGAATTCATTTACCAGATTTCAAGAAAAGCTCCACTTTTGAGCCTAAGATGGAAAATATTTTCCATAGAAAACAAAACTATGTTTGATTAAACCAAGAAAATTCACGTGGAAAATGATATTTTCCATGAAAATCAATTTGCAATCAAAGGCACCACAAGGGTTACAATTGAGTTATATATGTTATTTAATTTTTTCAAGCCTACATGCACTGTGACGACTCGCCCCGTTATTTTCAAAATTCAACATTTACTTTTCAAAGTCAAAGGTGTAATATGTTAAATCAAGGTCAAAGTTAGAGTAAGATACAATAATTTAATTTTTTGGTTTATAATTTAAGAACTTAAATAAGTCGGAATTTATATGAAATTATGTTATCATTTGGTGGTTTAAATGAAACAAGAAATGAAGTTAAGGACCTAAATGAAGTGAAGCAAGAAGTTGAGGGACTTGTGTGCAATTTCCTTTATATGTACACATGATTGTCTTGCAATTGGAATGATCACAAATACACACACTGGAGAAACAGAGGAGTCGGCCGAGAGGGAGTACAAAGTGAGAAGAAAAAAAAAAAGGAAAATGAAGGAAAGAGAGAAGAAAGTAAGGAAATTACATCTTGTTGGCATTATTTGGCAATTGGATTTTGATTTCTTGTGCAATTTCCAAGTAGGTAAGTCAATGAATTATTTTAGGGTTTATGTATTTCCTATTGGGTGTTAAATTTGTGGTTATTCCTATGATTTGGGGTTAAATAATTGATATTTATGTTGAGAGAATAATGGGTTTTATTTTTTAGTTTCTATAATATATTTATGGGTTGATTTTCTTAAATCCTAGATATGAAAAATTTGAGATTTTCCATATATGGTTTGAGGTGATGAATATTAAAAGAGAAATGTTGAGTTGTTGATGTGGGTTAGATATATTTGGAAATTCTTGAAGTATATGCATGTTATGAGAATTTTTGGGTTTAAATTTATTATGGTTGATTTAAGAAATTTGTTAGTAGAATGGAGTAGTTGATTTTGTTGTAGTTTCCCATTGGGTTAAATGTTGTGGAATTACTCTTAGACATGAAATTGAAATTATATGAAGATTAGAAAGGACTTATGTAAATTTAATATATGAAATTATGGTTAAGAATGAAAGATTGAAGTTGAAAGATTTGAACGAGGTATTGTTTGGGACTTTAAAGAGAATATCACAGTATTTTGTTAAATTAAATGAAGCTTTTAGATTAATTCGAAGAAGGAAGCTATGTCTTCTTTAGTGAAAAGGAAAGCATAAGAGGGTAAGAATGAATTTTAGGAAGCCAAACTCATATGTACAAGTCTAATAAAAGAATCAAAGTTGGAATTATTGTGTACATAGTTTCTGCCCCTCAATTTTGGAGGGTCATAAATGATAGTATATGTTGAATTTTAACACGATACAAGTTGGAAATGATCTTATATGAGTTGGCCATCATCTAAAATTGGAATGACACTATTTGGAGACCGGTAGAAGTTTTTATGACATGTTTAGTAAGACGGGGCAGTGTGTACCCGAGAATAGAATTTCTGGGAGGTGGAAAAATATTTTGGTATAGTCAAGGTAGTTTTCTTGGACTTAATTTTATATATGATGAACTTATATGAATTTTCTACCTTCTAGTATAATTTCATAAGCATACGACACCATTCGCGATTTTAAATTGGTTTTGAATGGGCATTGTCCAAACAGGGAAAACTTAACGAGTATTGTTGAAGAGTTGAACCAAGTCTTGATTCAATAAGTGTTGTTATGATTTTATAGAATGATATGATGGTACAGGAAGAACTGGTGAAATTGAGAATAAATACAACTAATGATTGAATTAATATTTAATAGCAAATGATGAAAGTTGTCAAGAACCAAAGATTGTGTTTAAAGATAAAGAGTTAGTTTTATATTTGTTAGGAGTTTAAGATTGTAATATGGGGTATTACTACAATTTCTAAGATGTAAAATAAAGTCTATAATAGTTATACAAAAGAGACATGTTTAATTGAACAATGACGAAAACTCGAAGAATTCAATAGAATAGATGACTTGAAATCAAAAAGGGAATTTCACGTTGATAAAGTTAGTTGAATTAAAAAGTCCTTAACTAATAGATAAGTTAGAAAGAGAGTAAATGGGATTTAACAAAGATAAATAAAAGAATTGAGTTATATATGTGAATTGAGAAATCGGGAAAGAATTAAATATTAAGTAGAATTTTCATATGATTTCACAGGCAATGACAGAATTAAAAAGGAAATGAAACGAGAAAGGAGCTACATTGTTACCTGGAGGTGAGTGGAGACTTTCCTTTTCTGTTTTTTTCCTAAATAAAAATTATTATGCTTTGATTCCACGTGAATTAGCAATGTCTATGATGATAATGTATTTCAATGAAATTTCCCAAAGGATGACATTTTCGTAAGAAAGTCTGTTATGCATCTTATATGAAATGATGATTCATGCTCTTTAGAGAAAAATTTCTATTTAAAATAGGATTTTATGATTCATGAAAACCCTAAATTTGTATCCGATGTCATGATAAGCCGCCTACAGGCGAAGGGGCCTATGGCTCAAGCTGACCAAATGAACACCGTCCAGGCGAAGGGGCCTATGTGCTAGCTATGACTCAAGCTGTTTAATTGTGCTGCCTAGGGCACAGGGGTCATAAGGTACCTATGGCCCAAGCTGGATGTCTACGCGCGCATGACTTGATATCATGATCATGTGATGTTGGATATTCTTTGGGGATGATTTTACGATGATCTTGGAATAAAATTATATTCATGATGTTTTCTAATGAATTCTATGATGATTATGAAGTGAAATAAGACTCATGATATTTTCTAATATGTGATGATTCCACAAATGTTGATGTCATGCTAGATTTATATTTGAAGTCATGAAATTTCCAAATGAGCTTGAATATCTTATTCAAGATGTTTCAAAAGTTACATTTCAACTTGTAAAAGCATTTATTTATAAAACTCCACTCACTTGGCTAATTAGCTCACATGTTTTTCAAATGATTCCCTTTTCAGATAGCAATTGGAGTTGGGGCAACACATCAGGTCGAGCCTGCTATTTCCAGAATTGTGCCACCACATAGAGAAGGTCATGGGTTATTATTATGAATTATAGGCCTTGATATGATTAGTTTATTAATATACATTGGGATTCCGGGTGAAGCATACTTGGTTTAGCATAATTTTCATACATGAAATATTGTTATTGGTGACGATGGGAAATTATTATACCGTGGAGTGTATTTGAGTTTGATGTTGAGTGTTATGCAGGTTGGTTGTTAACAATATAAGAAGAGATGCTGTCGAAATTTTTTTTGAATAAGTAGTATATTCATGAGCCTTGACGGTAAATTCTAGCTTCTAGTTGGAATTTATCGTCGGCGCACGTTAAACTTCTAGTAAGTTAGAGATACTGAGAGTGGGGCGTGTCATGCACCTGCCGTGCAATTTTTGCTGCACAGTGTTTGGTTAAATATTTGCAGTGCCTTATTTGAGGCCATTTGCAGTTGAATACACTGCTGTAAAATGCAGAATATTTCCAAATGCCCCCCCGGTATAGGTGATCTTGTAACATAGAAGAAAGATCTTTTAGCAATGTTCTGGAAGCGGAGAAACAAGAGGATAACACCATTGATCAGACACCGGGTATCACCACATCCTTACATGGGGCATTAGCCCACATGTAAAACCACATGTAATTTCAATTAAATTTTCATCATCAATTAAATTACACGTGGTTTCATCAGCAATGGTACCGTATCTCAATCATAGAAACACCCAGGGTCTCTATATCAAAATGCGGGATAACATGGATCGTTTACCTCCAAAACTTCCTACTTTCACAATTTCCTTAGAAGTTCCCATTTCAGCAGTGATTAATTTATTTTGCTACGATCTGAAATTTGTTTTAAAAGAAAAAGAAAATCTTTTTGGTTTTAAATGCATTCTTTATGTCAAAACTCAAAATTTAGCAGTCGTGTCTCTGTTTCCACCATTTATATACAAAAATAAATAAATAAAATAAAAGAACAAGTTCATTAGAAGAGAGAAATAAAGTTAACGCGTTGGTTACTCACTATTCAATTTATATGTAGTAATCAACAATTCGCTGTAAATGAAAGCGGAGACCTTACATTTTTATAAATATTATCCGTCTTCATTGCACAGACACTGAGCCATCTTGCTTCATCTTAATAAGACTGTTCTCTATGTTGCGCAGCACAGGCTTATAGCTGTAAAAATGTCAAACATCAGACAGATCCAGGGACAAAAACAGAAAACTACGAAAAGTATAAAAATAGCACTCGAAAGAAGCATACAGGCGTTCGAGACCGTTATATGCCTGTGTAGCTTGTTGAAGACGTGCTGAGAGCTGCAACACCTCTGCAGACAGAGCCTCGGCTCTAGTTTGTTCTTTAGCAAGTTGGCTCTGCATGAGTTCACAAATCAAAATGGCAGGAAATTAGTTACATGATTATCACTGTGTCGAGAACATGGCGGTCCTTTTTTTTCGTTTCTTTATTCTTTTTTTTTTTTTTTCCCTTTTGCAAAGCCGATGTGTTATTGGCCTAAACAAAATGTAAAAAGATACTTCAGCAAACCAATTTACAACTCACTCTTCTCACTACAAGCATATTGTGCAAAATGACACATCAATAATACGGCTCCATCACTAAGTGTAGTACATGTGGGCCCCACTAGATATGTGAACGTAATTGTTTGACCAAATCTATTGATCTTGCTAACATGGACTATATAAAATTGCATACTTTCCATTGCATGCAAAAACAAGGATATAGAATAATTAAGATGAAGAGTTTCATATACAAACCTTGACAGTGAAAATATCTGCTGCATACTGGGAACCGATTTCTTCCTCCTTGGGTTCAGAGAGTCAGATTCTGGATGTTCAGATTTACAGTCATTTGTTCTGCACGCAATTTATCCAATGTACCACGGAGTTCCTCATTTTGCTTCAGACAATCTTTCACCTGCATAAAACACATGTTACACATACTACATAGAAGAAAAAGACGGAGACAAGGAAAACACAAACACAAATTAGAGTTTTAGAAGATGCAACATTTGTAATACAATCTGAACCAGAGGCTAAACATATAAATTTTAAGCCACACTACCAAATTCAGCTGAAAACCTTCCTATACATTGGTGACTCACAGAACAAATTACGACCACAATCTTATGGTAACATGGTGCAAAATTCTAAACGGCATTTGAAATCTAAAGCGGATGGCACATTCAGAAAAGAATAGATGTCAGTTCAAGGACAATAAAGGTACAGAAAACACAACAAAGAAAATAAACAGTTTTGAGAATTCTCATAGAGAGTAATGAAATAAGACAATAAAACATTAATTCATCTAGAAGCAGTAGTACATTATGTACCTGATTCTCCCAGTGAGCTACTAAGCCCATAGAGTCCTGATAAGCAGTTGAGAGACTAGAGTTCTCCTCAAATAATCTCTCTATTTCTGAAGACTGTGAATCAATCTGTAAATGACGACAGAAAAAGAATGACACTGGGTTCTTGACGCTGCAGGAGAATAAAAAGGAATAATGTACCTCAATCAAAAGTTTTTGCCTGCTACTTTCCAGTCTCTCAATAGCTACTGCCATATCATGCAATTGCTTCTCAAGTTTCTCCGTGTCTTCCTGTTCCCAAGCGAAAGCCAAAAATAATTTACGTTTCACAAACATACATAGAATAAGGGAACAGCTGATGCTAAGATAAAAGGATTAGCAGTGGGGAATAAGGTAAAAACAGCTTGAGAAGGGACAAAATAAATTCTTACCAATGAAAATGTGTTCACTTTATCTGTGACTTCCTCTGCGTTCAAAAAGAAAGGGGAACGATGCATAAGTTAACAGTTACTACAGGAAACACACGCAAATTTGAAAACATAAAAAAATAAAACAAGATTAAAAAAATATAACTTAATATTCATCAGCATTTAACTCCGCAGAGTCTTATTAATGGCCATCTCCAAGTCAGACTACAAACGAAGAAATTCTATTTGTAAATTTTAATCATGTTTTATTTTGACGATTTCTTCTTTGTTTTATTGTTAAAGGTAGTTCTAGTACATATAGCAATCTTTATTACCCAAAATCATTTCAAAGCGTTTTACTTTTTATTTTCAAAATTAAGAACTGAACTAGCCAACTGTGTTATATCCTCATTTCTTTAATATATCTCACCTTTATTTTATCACCCATCCATCTTAATTCATAACATCCTGATCTCAGTTACACTTCAGTAAAAGTTGTATTTTAATAGCTCAAGATAGAGTGCTAAGTACCATCAAGTAGCACTGGAACAGGAGAAAACCAATTATGTAGGGCTCAAGATAAATTAAGTAGGGCTGGAAAGATATTTAATTAGAGAAGAAAACCAATTAAATAATCCTAATTTAACAAGTAGAAAAATTTAATATATATCAAATGGCGATGATTTAGACAAACAGATGAACGGAGAATGTGCGAAGGTGAAGTCAATTTTATTTCATAATTCCAGTCTAAATAATGCAAAAGTAACGCCTTCATTATATAGGATTCCAATGACTTTAAAGAGTAAGAAATAAACATATAAATACTTGAAAAAAAAAAATAAATAAAAGAAGAAAACCTTAACTACTTTTCCTAAGATAGAATTTAAACACGAAAATTAATATTTAATTATCTTTCTTAGTATCTAAATCATTTCTTCTCAAGGGAGAAAACTCAACTCCAGTGATTAGACTATGACATTCAATCCATGGAGGCCAATCTTTGTCCAGTACCAAGTATTAAAACTGAATTCTCGAGAGCAACATACAATGAACATCAAACCAAGAGGACCGATCTTTTGCACAAACCAAGTAACTGATCTTAGAACTCTTAGAAGCAGGCTTGGGAGTTCAATTTTCGGTTTTGTTATCGCTTTCAGTTATTGAAGGAACTGGCACAGAACAAAAACTAGCCTCGTGAGTCCAAAAACCAAACAGTTTTGCGTGCAGTTCGTTTTGCGACATTTTAGGTTTTTATTCAATTTCTATAGAAAAAAATGTTTACAAAAATCGTACTACACAAAAATAATTGGAGTTAAACGTGAAGAAAACACTATCCAAATACAAAAATGATAATTAAATAATATTTAAAGCAGAAAGCAGAAACAGGAATTTCCTTTTTTGAAATTTAGATCAACCAAATGCTTAGAAACAAAAGAGAAAAGTTTCCAATAAGCAAAAGACAAGGCTGAAAAGAAGTCGAATTGCAGATTAAGAGGTTGGCTAAAGTGCTAATATGGCTTTTAAATTGTGATAACTGGAAAGAACTTGATATACATGTAAAGAATAACTTGCTGAGAAACAGCTTTACTTTGAAACCAACTTGATGCCAAATGCAATAAGATAACAATGGGAATTGTTGAAAAGGGAGATGAAAGATAGGAGGGAGAAGATTTGAACAAATGCTTAGAACAAAAGTATAATTAGAAGAATGCGGAAAGAAAATTTAGCCCCTGTTAGCAAATGTATTCTATTTCAAAGTAAAATTTGGTCAAACTAATCATATCCATATATCTAGCTGACTCATCTGTACCACACAAATTTCCACCGCTCGTTTTCCGGTGAGCATTGACCCATTGAGATTTCTTTCTTCAGTGCAACAACATCAAACTAGGCGAAAGCAAATCTACTAAACCAACAGTGACATTTTCCATCAAATCTATACAATAAGTATGGACATACTTACGACCCTAAACTACCTTGTCCAATATATTAGCACTAATTTATCAGACTTTCTCATGTCGTTCCTTTTTCCAACTTCAATTAATACAATTTATTTGAATTGAGTGCGAACTGATGTTGAAATTGTTACAAAATTGTACCTTTTCCTTTGCTTTCTGTCACTTAGATGCATCAAAGCAGTAGGGATAGGCCTGGATTGATACCACACCCAACTAAAAACTAGAGCTAAACACACGATTTTGTGCCAGTTCATGAACTGACCATTATAGTTAAGCCAGATTTTGTTTTTCTAGCTCAAAAATCCATTAAGTTCCATTCAGCTATTCCAATTATAAAAATATTTAAAAGCAAAAACTAAATTAAAATTGAGTTCCTAACATAGCGTTTTACTTTTTTCCCCCTAACCTCTAGTTTGGTTTATTTCTTAAAGAGTCGATTTATTGGCTTTAGATACTAATTCTCTTCTATTATTTCCACAAAATCTCTCATTCTAGAAATAAAATTCATTATTCCAATTGTATTAAAGGTTCCGAACCGAAATAGTCAAAACTTACCAGCAGGAGCTCACAATATTAGCATATTCATACACAGTTCAGTCCTCAAATTTGAAAGACAGTATGGTCTAACTTGGACCATATTTTTGGACAGGCGGGCTTAAACCCGCAGTGAATTGAATCAGTTCTATTTATAAGCTGTAGGCAGGCCCAATTTTGGCCTCACCCAACAATTCTGACAGCTATAACGCTTGTTCTCTTTCTCTTATGAATATTGTACATCTCATGTGAAACATGAAAAATCATTCCCTTCTGTTCCAGTTTTCTCTTGTTCAAAACTTACAGCACAACTTGCCCTCAGTATCAGAAATTAATTTCCATAGTAAATTTGGACAATCACAAAATGGTTCTTTGTGACTAAACTCCTAAAATTAACTATGATGCAGATTTCCTTTCAGATTTCCTTTACCAAGTTATGATACCTGAAGTCGTTTTGGACATCGCTGCAAGTTTTTCTTCCAACTCTTGATTTTGAGTACCAAGGGCAGATGTCCGCAGTTGCTCCTCTGCTAACTGTTGCTGTTGTTGCTGCCTCAATATTGACTCATTCTGCAATTCCAACAACTATATGACCTAAAAGGACCAAATAAATAAACATGATATGATAGCTCATAATGCTTCCAGATATATGACCTCAAACTGAGATTTTAAACTAGCTAACTCTTTTTCCATGGCTTGAATGTGATCAGGTGAATATCCTGTTAGAGTAACACTTCCTAGAGTACCACTCATTGACTGCTGCTGTAAGGAATTTAGTTCCGCTCTTAATGCAGCTGCATCCTCCTCAGCCTGTTGTAAAAGGCATAATAAGCTTTAAGAGTAAAAAAGTACTGAAACAAGCCAAGATAGGTAATATTGGGAACTACAAGCGTACTCGGTACTGCTCTTCTTCTGCTTCCTTCAGTCGTTTCTTTACTGTGCGAAGCTGTGCTGAAAGGTCCTCCTGCACTATGTATGAGTTATGGGTGAAGAGAAGAATGATAAACAGGCAACTCAACCAAAGCAACTAAAAGAATTCTAGGGTTGCACATACCCGCGCAACAACTGCAGCATCTTTTTCCATTGCGATATCTCTGAGAGCTTTTCGTAGTGAGGGGATGGTGTTATGATCCTGTAAAGTGCAACCGGAGGAAAACACGTCAAATTATGGTCGTATGTTTGGAATTCATCATATATTTAGATAAAGCTCTTTAAGAAATTTGAATATTTACCATGTAATAAAATGTTGATTTTATGAATGAATTGCAAAGATATGCCAAAGTGAATTAAAACACATAAATCCATACAAGCATCACTCTCCCAGTAACTAACCATTAGGCCACCATCATCACGAAGCACAAGACCCGACACCTCAGTCATGGAGCGCAGCTTCCAATGCATTAGACATTTATTTATAACCCACACACAGCTATCTACAGCGAAGTAATTTGATGTACTTTGCAATCATTAGTTTCTTGAAACAATTCTTGCCATTTTTTGTTCAATTTTGAAAAATCCACTTATTACATTCTCTAACGGAGCTACGTAGATAACGTTGCTTGAGACCATCCAGGGGCTTAGCAGCAAAACTCAAACTAATTGCAAAACATATATTACTTCGTTGAAAGCCTTCTTCATTTTAGCCGTTGTATGTCCATGGTAATCATTCACCTATTTACCTAATTTATAGAGATTTCAATAGAAACGCAAAAGAAATGAAAGTGAGTGCAAAGATGATGGAACTTCTGCCATTCGAAAAGAACGAAGACAAGCAATTTTCTTTCTACTGCATCCCATATGGCGTGAATGGGCATAAAACAGGTTATGGACATTATAAGACGTTGCTGTCTTAATTGACAGAAGAGCAATTACCAGATCATTGAGTCGCTTTTGCAGCATGTCATTTTCATTTTCTTTCGTTTGAAGCTGATAAAATGCAGGAAAAAGAATCTTCAGTAGTTAGATCAATGCACATAGGAAAAGCTACAAAAGTCAAGGATGCTTCAGCTAGGTAGGAGTGCAAGCTCACATATCACTTTTCTAAAACCTTCACAGCTCTAAACAGTGAACATATAAAGGTATTTAATATGACCATACCCCATATGTCAATTTTCTATTGGCTTCTTCCAGTTCGGCATTTCTTTGTTGCATGTCTTTTAATTGTGATAGCAATCCACTGATGTCATTCTGCAATAATAACAAAACCAATACGCAAATACGATCCGTAACAGAGGCCATCAATGTTCTTGCAGTTTCATTTGACTAACAGAAAGTTATTTAAAAAAACTCTCTCTCTTCCACAAAAGATATACCCTTTCATTTTTCACATAGATTAAGAAAACATCATTTAATCATTTAATGTTATTGGAAATATATAATTTAATAATATATTTCCTAATGTACCCTTTGAGTCTTTTGTAATTAATTACCATTCTACTTTTTCCTCTGATTATTTCTGAATGATTTCTTACTATAAAAGTTGCTGATCTATGAGGACTATCTGATTTTCTTATAACTCCTAATTTTAACAATTTTGAAATATGCATTTTAAAATCTTCTACATCTTGATTTGTTGCTTCTATATTTTTTGTCTTAATTATATATTCTGGATTTTTTATTTTTAATTCACAAACTATTTTATCTTTTTCCCAATATTTTATCTTTTTCCCAATATCTTGTTATGTTAAATGTCAAAATTAGAAAACTTAGAAATTTTAGGTGAAAATGTGTTAAAATATTGGGAAAAAGATAAAATAGTTTGTGAATTAAAAATAAAAAATCCAGAATATATAATTAAGACAAAAAAATATAGAAGCAACAAATCAAGATGTAGAAGATTTTAAAATGCATATTTCAGAATTGTTAAAATTAGGAGTTACAAGAAAATCAGATAGTCCTCATATATCAGCAGCTTTTATACTAAGAAATCATTCAGAAATAATCAGAGGAAAAAGTAGAATGGTAACTAATTACAAAAGACTTAATGACAATACAATAGATGATGCTTATAACATACCAAGATAAAACAGTTTTAATTACACTTTCTCGGAGATGAAATCAAAAGCACCAGTTTGCACATTGGGTAAGGCATTATGACAGAAAATTATAACAAAAAAGAATTATAAAGCTGATTGTTATTCATTACCTCGGAAAGTCGAGTCCCGCTCTCTGATTTTTTAATTCCCACAACATCTTTTGGCCCAAAATTTATAAAAATAAAATAAAATAAAATAAAATAAAAAAGTGATCAAATTAGCATATTAAATTTTCCAAAACTAAAAAATTCCGGATAAATTCAAACAATTTACATAATAAAAAGAAAAAAATTAATCACCTGCAGAGATGGGAACTTTTGTGAGATCCGGTCCTGAGGACGCTTTGCTCAATCTTTCTGCTGCTCTCTTTTGTCGAATTTCTTCCAACTGGCGACATATAAAATTAATCCCCGTATAATAAACTTACAGAATTGGAGGAAATTCAAACTTTTGTACACAAACAATAGAGAGAAATTATGACAGAACAATGTACCGTTCTTCGTCCCAGTGATGCATGGCGGGCGTCCATTATTTCCTAGCTAAATCAAGAGATAAAAGGCGAACGAGATCTGTTGCCTTGATATTCCAACGTTCGCCAGATATCGGGGTCGACGATTGGGAATGTACACACTGGAATTAGTGTCAAAAGGGTTAATTTCACAAAAGGTCTCAAAGCCTTTGAGTCAAAAATTAGTTGAGTCTCTCACTTTTGTTTTAACTCTTTTGGATCCCCAATTTTTTATAAATTTGTACGATAGGTCTTTTTTATCGCTATTAAGCCAATTTTTTAAGAAAGTGATGGTTATACCCTTAGCTTTTTAATTTTAAAAATAAAAAATAAAAAATAATAAAAAATTTAAAAAAAAAAAGAAAAAACCCTCCTCCACCCCTCCCAACAATTGCTGCCATAGCCAAAATGAGGGGGGGTGAATTCCCCTCATTTGATACAAGAAAATGCCCTCTTCTGGCAGTAAATGGGGAGATTCTTCCCCTCCCCCCCACCCAAAATGTTGCAGCATTTTTGCTGCCAAAAACGGTTGCTGTCGTTTCTGATAGTAAAAATGGGGTGAATCCGCCTCTCTGCTGCCAAAAGGGAGGTTCACCCCGCTGTCATTTCTGGCAACATTTTCCGACAGTAAAATGCTGCCAGGAATTCACCTCTCTTTAAAAATGCTACCAGAAATGACAGCATTTGGTAAATACCCCCATTTGCTGCTATTTGGGGGCGATGCTGGCTGCTGCTATTTCTAGCAGCATTTTTGGGGAGTGAAAACCCCTCTTCTCTCCCCCGCCCCCCCATTTTTCTGGTAGCAAATCACCCCCCCCATTTTGGCCGTCGGAATGCTGCCGTTTCCGGTAGCAATTGTTGGGGGTTGGGTGGGTTTTTTTTTTTAAATTCTTTTATTATTTTTAAATATTTTATTTTTACAATTAAAAAGCTAAATGTATAACCATCATCTTCTTAAAAAATTGACGGAATAGTGGCAAAAAAGACTTATCGTGCGAATTTATGAAATGTTAGAGACCCAGGAGAATGAGACAAACGTTGGGGACGCAGCCGATTCTTAACTCAAAGGTTGGGGACCTTTTGTGAAATTAACCCTTACAAAAATAGTCAAATTATCGGGTGAGGTTTGGAGAAATAGACAAATTTACAATGTTATAGAAAATGTCTATTTTGTATGGTTAAAGTACTATAGTACCTTTGTTGTAAAAATAGCCAAATTAAATGGACGGTCAATTTTTTGGTGCACAAATTACTAGAAACCTAAATCTCCAATACCATCAATAATGGATTTGGTCATTTAGAGGCCTATGTTCAAGAAAATAGACCCAAGTCTCCTCCATTTGGCATAAGGTCCATATAATGGACACTTCTCCTCTTTTAACTCAATCCAATGCAGCTGTCGGTATTGTCCACAAAAAAAAATAATAATAAAAATAAGAAAATTTGAAACCAGAGAGGAAGAAGGGGAATTCAGAAAAAGTATTAACCATAAATATCGTCACCGGCGCCTCTAGTTTTGTTGTAGAGAATTTCTCCTGAAAGATCTACCATTTTTTTACATTTCTTTTTAGCTTTGGGAAGATGAATTTAGGCTTAGTTGATGGTCTACTCCTAGGTCTGAAATCAGACCTTGCATGAGACTGGGTCTGTTGTTTTGGGTGCCTTTCAGCTGTACATAGTCTTGCAACTTTTGGCATTGGAGAAAGATTTCTGGGGAGACATCCACTTTGGCTCAGTTGGCATGACTTTTTTTTTTTTTTTTTTTGGGCAACCAACCCAAATGCTCTTAAGAAAGATTGACTCAAAGGGTCTCATAATATTATTTATTTTCTTTTAATTTTCACATTTTTAATCACTTTTTTCTCTTTTACATTATTTTTTCCTCACATTTCCCTTTTCGTATCCTGTGCAATGTCTTAATATACACCTCTACCCCCACCTCTTTCACTACTATTTTATCACTATTTTTAATTCCATTCTATCTCTCTCTCCTCTTTTTCATTCTCCCTCTCTTTTTCTCTACACAAATTTTCAATTAATATAATCATCTTCTCTCTATTTTTTTCCTCCAAATCACCACAAAACAAAACATTTTCCCATTGGAGATGCTCTAATTGCTTCCATGACAAGATTAGTCTACCAATTACATAGTGGGTAATCTCTACTATATATATATAAGCACTTAAGTTAGACTTTTTTGTTGACCATTTTCCTGCCTAAATGCCTCTTATTCTTTTTATTTTTTTTCCCTTTTTACTGATAATAGATAATTCTACCTATATTTTACCTTGATTGGTGCCTAATTTGTTATTTTGTTTCCTCTTCACATCTCCATTTCTAATTTCTCCTCTTCACAATTCGAATCTCTGTCTCTCCATATATGTACGTATATGCAATTTTGGTTCCGACCGTGAAAAGAGCTGTGAAAATGATTTCGAGTTCATTTTATGTTGATGGTGGCCGATCTCTGTTATCTCTTTCTAATCTGGTACCATACACTTTCCTCCTGGGAAATTAGGCGTGCTAGCTGGTAATATGTTAAAATTTGTTGACATAGCATTTGACCAAAAAGGGAGAATAAAAGATTATATGTAAAAAAGTGTAAGCATTCTTAAAAAGTAAATTACTAATATACCCCCGGCAAAGGACTCTGATTTTACCCCAAATTCACGTTTCTCAATCACTCAATCGTTCTTCACTTTATCTATGTGGTGCAATTTTAGAAGAAAAAGCAAAATTCAACCTCCAAAGCAAAATTTAACCTCCAATATTTGAAATCATAAACGGTTGTTTCATCTAATTAGTCACTAGTATTTTGAAGAAGCCACTATCGTCTTCGCTCTACAGTCTTTTGCTGTTGTCTCCTATTTTGGAAGTGCAATCAACCGAGAATTTTTCACAGCAGCAAAGCCGAGTAGGTGACTGGACTAGACAAGTTCGGAGAAGGTTTTGGAAATTTTTTTGCATCTAATATTGCTCAATTGCTTGCTCATTCAATGCCACCTGCAGTGATTAAAGCTTTTTTGGTAAGATTATAGCTCTCCTTTTTCTTTTATAATCCATATTAGTTTTCTTCCGATTTGTTGCTCTTCAAGTCAATTTTCAAATAATTGATTTTGACTATATTATTTGCTTTAGGGTTCAAAGATGATTAATGTTTGGTTTATTCTATATGTCAATATGGAGTTCAGTAGATCCTTTAGTGGTTTAGTTGTTGCAATGTTGTTGTTAAATGTGATTTGTACGATAATGCTAATAAACCAAATGTCTAAAAGCAGTTAAAATAATAGCCCACCTTTAGAAATAATAAGCTTTCTCTTTTTGCTTCCTACAATGTTTTCACCCACCAAAACAAATAGCCGAAACCAATCTAATGAATGGAGTAGCAACCTATATATCTAACTGGAGCAAGCCAATAAGAGGTTTGAACTTGTTGAGCCTTGAGATCCTTTCAATAAGTAGTTGTGAAAAAGACGTACTCTACACATGATTTGCCCGTAGTGGTGGTTAGGATAAAAGGTAATCACTTGAGTCAAAATGTTGAGAAGAATGTCACCCTTTAATACCCAAGAAAACAATGATAAACTGTAAAATGCATATTGTAGTACAACTTTTAATAACCTAGCAACCAAACAGTTTTGAAATAAACATGTAAAATATAAGATGGTAACAAGGAGAGAACTAAATACGAAAAAAGAAAAGAAAAAATTAGAAAAAAAGAAAAAAAAGAAAAAATGGAAACAAAGAGAAATATGGATAAGAATATATAATACGTAATGTTCCTAAAAATATCCCTTTGTTAAATTATGTACACTTCTAGGAATTATAATTGGAAATCATAATGAGTTGAATGAGTCGTGGAGATTCTTAATTGAAGTTCGGAATGTGTGATGATAATTAAATAGTTAAATCAGTGGTCAAATCAAGATGAAATAATAAATGGAGAGAATAATGGGTATCAAATAAAGCATACACATGGATAACATCCCTTTGCTAAATATATATACCAATAGAAATTATGTTTGCATACACATGGATAATTTCTTAGTGGATTTGAAATACTATTGCACCAATAAAACAAACTCATCACCAAAATAAGATAGGATAAACTCATATTGACATATTCATCTTCATCTATCTAGTTATTCATTCATGCAAGTACAAGACCAAGGACGCACTTGATGAATGCCAAAAAGAACTCATCTTGTTGCATTTTTGTTATCTATGAACATCATCATTGGGAATACGCAACTATAAATTTTTCAATTGCAATTTCTTAGGAGTTGTTATTGGTAGCATTTAGTGTCTTGTTAAAACCATATGCATCAAAAAGGAATTAAAAAGCATCCTCTTGAAATATATCCTTTGGCACCATCAGTTATTGCACTGAATATAGCCTAACGTTGTCAAAGCTCATGCTGTCATCCTCTTGAGACTCGCAAAAAAAATACATAGATATTAGTTAATAAATCCATAAAAGACAAAACTGGTGACCTTCTTTGGCCGTATATTTTGGGCGTATTTACTAAATTATCTTTCAAAGTTGATGTATTATACCTTGAAAAATTGATTAAAGTATCTACCTTGCTTCTCATTTAACAAAAGCAAGCACAAGTTCACATTAATGGCCAAAAGTTCAGACCTAATAACGATACTGATAAGCCACAAGTCTAACATCGACGCCAGGCATACCAGATAGCTTCAAAGCATGTGGCTTCGAGTGGTCTTTGTAACCTACATTAAAATATATATCGAATCATTGGCAAATGGGTAAGGGCCATACAATCTACTGTGTCATAATTGCCCGAATTACTTTAGTGATTATCTAATCTCACTAGAGATTCTAGAAATAAGCGAACTCTACAATTAGCTTCTAAATCAATAACGGAGAGATTGGCATTACACTCTAAGGAGTAATGCAGGTCGAGGTGTTATATGCATAATTGATTTGTAATTCTATCACACCCACTGCGTAGCATCCAATGCCCCCAATGGGAGGCCCGGATAAAACGAGAGCTCCAAATTCCCTCTATTATGTATAGCGATAATGTCGGTGTTATTCATCGAACCATAACTGTTATTTTTACATTATGGACAAAAAACCACTCGGTATAATTAATGGCTGCTAACAATGTTTCGAGCTAGTGTTTTTCCTATTTTTACACATTATTACATTAAAAAGGTATACGAACACATTTGAAAGCAATGTAGAAAGAAATGTTTAAATAGAAACTTGAACACCATCCAAACAAAAATCAAGATACTGCACATTTCAATTAACTTCAATGGCAGGTGAACTGTGTACAATAGATGGCAGATGCACAGAAGATGGTTGATAGGTGTTTAATTAGGTTGGTTTAATTTCTCTCTATATTAGTGGTTTATTATGTGTTTTATTAGATTAAAATGATTAAATATGTTGGGTTTGTTTATTTGATATAGGATTAAGGGAAAACTCAAAAAGAATGAATTTCGGGCGTTTTTACAAGCATTACGGAGCTTAGGGGCTGAAGTGACAAGGCATAGAATAGAAGGGACCGAAAGGAAAGGAAAGGAAAAGAAAGCAAGGAAAAAAATTTAAAAAAATTTAAAAAGTATTGTGTGACTACACGGATGTACTGTGCGGCCGCATTCGGCACACCAAGTTACGGCAGAAATGGTAAAAGACTGGTAGGAGTACACCAGCCTGCCGCGCATCCGCATCAGCAACCAGTAGCCCAGTAGTAATAGCCATGCAGCTGTATGGCTGTACTGTATAGCTGCATGGCCCCTTCGGTGCAAGAAATTTCGAATTTTTTCCTTATTTCTTTAGTCTTCTTTGTACAATAAAACTCTGACACGATTTTTTTTCATTCTTAGAGGGTTTTAGACCTTACAAGAAGGGATCTAGCCAGCACATTCACACATTACATTACTTACTTCCGTTGAGATTTTTATTTTCGATTTTTGAGTTAAAGTTTTGGATCGAAGAATATTGGTGCAATAAATTCATCAAAACCCTGCGATGGATTCTTACTCCCTTTTACTTAATTTTATCAATTCTATGAGTAGCTAAGCTTGTTTTCTTGGGATGAGTAATGTAGCCCTGTTGTGAACCCTAGTTGCGTGTTTGTTGATTCAACTAGTTAAAATTGATTTCTAATTAATTATTCATCGTTGTTTTGTATTACTTTCACTTATTTGGCGTGCAATTTGTGAATGTTTATTGGTATGTGTTGAACTCGAGAGAGGAATGTATGAATTAGATTTAGGATTTAAAGGACATTAATTTAGACAAGACAAAGGGATTTGCTTGTGGTTATTGCGGTCACGTAAATTGAACTTCAGGGATATTTGCATGAGTTTCTTGTTATTAATACACTTAAGAGGGTTGTTAACACGCTCACTTAGAGATAGGTGAGGGGGCCTAATTTAATACGATTAACTAGCTTGGAGAAGAGTAGTTGATTGATTACGTGAAACTCGATCGTTAACTATGATTGATTTTTGTTGAATCAATGAATGAGTAGCTAGGAGAATCAATGGTGGTGAAGTTGTGAGTCCCAAGTTCACATAAATCTTGAAGAAAAACTTTCTAAAATAATTTGTTCTTCTTAACTTGCTTAATTTTTACTTTTGCTTATTTATTTGCTTTTAAAAACAAACTACAAATTTCGATTGTTTCAACTAGAGTGCGAGTTGGGTATTCAATACTTGAATCTTTCATGGTGGGAACGATAATCCGGACTCATTATCCGCTATATTACTTGTTCGACCCGTATACTTGCGGATCTCACAAACATATTTTACCGAACAAGTTTTTGGCGCCATTGTCGAGGATTGAATTTGATATTGATATTATTCGATTTTGTTTTAGCTTGAAACTTTTGTTTTTATTTTTGTAGATATGCATGCATAGGAGTGGAGCAGAAGACCTACAACCATACGACCCGAAAATTGAATGAACCTTTAGAACTAGACGCAAACAACAATAGTTTTTAAGAAAGATGGCTGAAATAGACAGTGATAATAATAATCCAGCTGGTAATAATCAAGTTGTTCAAGAGCCAGCTGAAAACATAAACAGAGCATTGAGGGAATATATCATGCCTACTCTTGGAAACAATTTAACTTGCTTAGTTCCACCGGCTATAACTGTTGCTAACTATGAAATCAAGCCAGGAAATATCTATCTTGTTCAACAAATAGTGGAGTTCAATGGTTTACCAGAAGAGGATCTGAATGAACATCCGAGAAGTATGAAGAAATATATAGGATGTTCAAGATGAATAGAATATCGGCTGAGACAATAAAAATGAAATTGTTCTCTTTCTCCTTGAGTGGAAAAGCCAAAACTTGGTTTTACTTATTGCCAGCAAACTCAATCACTACATGGGATAATCTGACACAAAAGCTTATGGATAAATTCTTTCCACGGGGTAAAGTATTAAAAATAAGAAGGGAAATCACTTCTTTTGGTTAGAATCAGAAAAAAAGGATTTTTGAGACATGGGACAAATACAATGACATGCTAAGGAGATGCCCAATCCCAGATTGGCTTATTGTGCAAACTGTTTACAATGGGTTGACAGATGAGAACAAGAAATGAGAACAAGAAACATGTAGATTCAGTAGCCGGGGGTTCTCGCATAGACAAAACTTATGAAGAAGCAGCTGAAATATTTGAGAAGATGGCAGCTAATAGCTACCAATGGTACTCATATCGCTCAATGCCAAAAGCTGGTGGAATTCATGAAGTTGATGCTCTTACCTCCATATCAGTACAATTGGGAGCTTTAACAAAATAGGTTGATACTTTGTCAAAAGAGTCGGCTAATGTAATCCAAGCATCTCCAGTCTGTGACTATTGTTGTGCTAATCATGCCACTTCTAATTGTCCTGTCACACATCTTGGGACATTTGACAATGCACAGATCAATTATGTGGGAAATGATTAAAGAAATATGGGTGTCCCATGCTCTGAAACTTACAATCCAGGTTGGAGGCAACATCCAAATTTTTCTTGAAAAGATAATTAGGCAGCTATTCTTCCCCCAGGGTTTCAACAATAACAGGTGAAAAACAGCCCTTTAGAAGAGATGTTTCAGAAATTTCTAGAGCTCAACAATAAATTCATAAGCAAAACTGAGAAAACTCTCCAAAATCAAGGGGCTACAATTAAAAATTTGGAAACCTAAATGAGTCAGATTGCCTAGTGATATAGAAATAAATCCAAGAAAGTAGTTGCATCCGATCTCAACTAGAGGTGGATTACAATTGCTAGAAATTCAAGTTGAAAGGCCAGTTGTGAAAGAAAACTTGGTGCCAAAAGATGTTGAACAATCTGAACCAAAGATGGGATAAGTTGAAAAGGAAAAAGCAGAGAGACATGAAAAAATAGACAGACCACCTGTAAAAGCATGTGTGCCTCCAATTCTATATCCTCAAAGGCTTATGAAGCACAAGTTTGATACACGACGCTCTCGAAATTCCTTGAAGTATTGAAACAGCTGCATATTAACATCCCATTTGCAGAAGCTCTAGCACAGATGCCTAAGTACTTCAAGTTCATGAAGAAAATTTTTTCTAACAAGAAAAATTTGGAGGATTTTGGGACTGTAGCATTGACAGAGGAGTGCAGTGCAAGCTTACAAAATAAATTACCTCCAAAATTAAAGGATCTAAGGAGTTTCAAAATGCCTTGCACTATTGGACAGTTTAATTTTAGTAATATATTACATGATCTTGGTACAAGTACTAATCTTATGCCTTTGTCTGTCTACAGGAAATTAAATTTGGTGGAAGCCAAAGCTACAAATATCTCACTATAGCTGGCTAATAAGTCTATAAAGCACCCACATGTGCTCATCAAGGTAAACAAATTTATATTTCCGGCGGATTTTCTTATCTTAGACATTGAAAAGGACCAGAATTTGCCTTTAATTTTAGGCCGACCATTCTTAGTAACTAGTCGATCTTTAATTGATTTGGAAAAAGGAGAGCTCATCTTGAGGGTTGAAGAAGAGCAAGACACTTTCAATGTCTCCACACCCATTAAACAACCATCCAACTAGGAAAAGGTATATCGAATTGATCATGTTCCTAGTAAAGTAGATGTTAAAGAAAAATGGGAGGAAAATTCAAATGTTGAAATTGCAGTCAAAAGTAAGAAGAAAAAGAAAGTGCGGCTCTGGAAATGAAAACGAAGGAAGTTCATCTTCCTAACAGCATGCAAATCAAAGGCATTAAAGCCTCATACAAACCACTATGATATCTGACACAGTCAGGCTCGAGACTTTAAACAAGCGCTTAGTGGGAGGCAACTCACCCGGTAACATCGTTCCTTTCTATTTCCTTATCTTTTATTTGTTTCTTCTTTATGCACTTTATTTTTCTTACATGTACTTAGATTAAAATAAATTTAAGGTTAGGCAATTTTATTTAGGATTTTAGGATTAAAGTATTTAGAATTTTCATTCATGAAATTTTATCTTAAAAAAAATTTTATATTCTGTAATTTTATTGATTCCTTCCCATTTTTTTGTTTTATTTTGTTTTGTTTCATTCTACATTGGAGACAATATAGAGTTTAAATGTGGAGGGAAGTTTAAGTGCTTTACCGTTAATTTTTATCTTATTTTATCTTCGTTGGACATGAGACGATGACTTGTTAATTTTTAAAATTAAAAGAAGGGTAGCTTCACTGGAATTATTTTCTTAAGTAATGCTAGAGTTAAAAAAAAGGAAGAAAAACAAGTAGTTTTGTGCTTTTAGCCTAGAGAGATTCATAACCCTTCTATTTATTTACTTTGCCTGGAATTAGTTTTGACTGAATTAGGTTGACAATTTTAACCTAGTGAGATTTTTGAGCTTTAGACTGACACATCATTTTTCAGTCTCAGTACCATCTTTGTTCATGTGTGATATTCTTCCATGGGATTGTTTCTCTAGAACTTGCTTTATTTCTCTTTGAGGATGCATTGTTGCATGCGTTACATGAATACGATTAAGGCACTCTTTTTTTTTTTTTGATTAACCACTTTAGCCAAAAGCCTATCTTATCAATTAATTATCTTTTGCATAACCCCTTTGAGCCTTATGGCCTGATTTTTTTCTTTACACCCCTTAATACTAGTCTTGAGCTGAAAATAGTGTATATCCTTACCTTGCTAATTAATTATCTTTTGCATAACCCCTTTGAGCCTTATGGCCTGATTTTTTTCTTTACACCCCTTAATACTAGTCTTGAGCTGAAAATAGTGTATATCCTTACCTTGCTAATTAATTATCTTTTGCATAACCCCTTTGAGCCTTATGGCCTGATTTTTTTCTTTACACCCCTTAATACTAGTCTTGAGCTGAAAATAGTGTATATCCTTACCTTGCTAATTAATTATCTTTTGCATAACCCCTTTGAGCCTTATGGCCTGATTTTTTTCTTTACACCCCTTAATACTAGTCTTGAGCTGAAAATAGTGTATATCCTTACCTTGCTAATTAATTATCTTTTGCATAACCCCTTTGAGCCTTATGGCCTGATTTTTTTCTTTACACCCCTTAATACTAGTCTTGAGCTGAAAATAGTGTATATCCTTACCTTGCTAATGGACTAGTGGATGTGCGCTTACTTTTAGTGCTTGGGGATGGATAAGAACTAAGTGTGGGGAAGGAGTTATTGTTGTTGATGAGGTGATGAGTTCAGTTTGATTATGTATAGGCTGGTGTGGCTTGATTATGTGAAAAGAAAAAAAAAGAGTTGATGAATCGGAGGGGGAAAATGAAAAATGAAAAAAAAAAAGATGATGAAAGAGTTACAAGAATGAAAAAAAAAAGGAAATAAGAACGTTTACAAAACGAGCTGAAAAAAGGAAGTGACAACAAAGTTTTGTCAAAAGGAAATTTATGAAAAAAAGAGAACAAAAAAAAATTGAAATAAAGGGTTGATATTTACTTTCTGAAATAGAGGTACGATTTACTTTTGGAGGTTGGGATTTGTACTATGAGTTTTGAAAGGTTAATCATTATTTGTGGAAAAAAAAAGAGAGGAAAAAGTGTTCTGAAAACTCTTACATTGCTTTGGAGCCTTTTTATTAGGCCAGCTACCTTGATTTGCCTTAAGTTCAATGATGAGTTGTTTGCCTCATGTGTGACTGGGAGAGTCTAAGAATTATGTTGGTGTTTTGTGTTTAGTTTTGCTTGTTGTTCGGGGACGAATAACAGTTTAAGTGTGGCGGAATTTGATAGGTGTTTAATTAGGTTGTTTAATTTCTCTATATTAGTGGTTTATTATGTGTTTTATTAGATTAAAATGATTAATTATGTTGGGTTTGTTTATTTGATATAGGATTAAGGGGAACCTCAAAAGAATGAATTTCGGGCGTGTTTTACAAGCATTATGGAGCTCGGGGGCTGGAGTGACAAGGAATAGAACAAAAGGGACGGAAAGGAAAGGAAAAGAAAGCAAAAAAATAAAAAATTAAAAAATTAAAAATTACTGTGCGACAGCACGGATGTACCGTGCGGCTGCATCCGACACACTGAGTTATGACAGAAACGGTAAAAGACTAGTGTGGGTGTACCAGCCAGCCGTGCGCTCGCACCAGCAACGACTAGCCTAGCAGCAACAGCCATGCGGCCGTATGGTTGTACTGTGCGGCCGCATGGACCCTTCGGCGTGAGAAATTCCGAATTTTTTCCTTATTTCTTTAGTCTTCTTTGTACGATAAAACTCTTACTTGATTTTTCTTCATTCTTAGGGGGTTTTAGACCCTATAAAAAGGGGTCTAGCCCAACACATTCACACACCCCAATATACATTCATAGAAACATTATATTACTTAGTTTCTTTGAGATTTTTTTTTCGGTTTTTGAGTTAAAGTTTTGGATCGAAGAATATTGGTGCAATATTCTTTATCTCCAGCTTTATTCATCAAAACTCGGTAATGGATTCTTACTCTCTTGTACTTAATTTTATCAATTCTATGAGTAGTTAAGCTTCTTTTCTTGGATAAGCAATGCAGCCCCGTTGTGAACCCTAGTTGCATGTTTGTTCATTCAACTTGTTAAAATTGACTTTTCATTTAGAGAGGAATGCATGAATTAGATTTAGGCGATAAAGGACATTAATTTAGACAAGACAAAGAGATTTGCTCGTGGTTAGTACGGTCACGTAAATTGAACTTTGGGGATGTTTGCATGAGTTTCTTGTTATTAATGTACTTAAGAGAGTTGTTAACGCGCTCACTTAGAGATAGGTGAGGAGTCCTAATTTAATCGGATTAACTAGTTTTGAGAGAAAGAGTTGATTGATTACGTAAAACTTGATCGTTAACTAGGATTGATTTTTGTTGAATCAGTGAATGGGTAGCTAGGGGAATCAATGGTGGTGAAGTTTTGAGTCCTAAGTTCTCATAAATCTTGAAGAAAAAATTTCTAAAATAATTTGTTCTTCTTGACTTGCTTAATTTTTACTTTTACTTATTTATTTTCTTTTAAAAACAAACTACAAATTTCGATTGTTTCAATTAGAGCGTGAGTTGGGTATTCAATACTTGAATCTTTTCTCGAGGGAACGATAATGCAGACTCATTATCTACTATATTATTTGTTCGACCCGTACACTTGCATATCTCACAAACATATTTTACCGAACAATGGTACATGTGCAAAAGATGGTAGATTATTGACAAAAGAAGTGCTAAGATCATTTGCCATGTTGTATAAGATATTAGAATCTACACGAGGAGCTACTAACCTATTTAATTTGGGCTCTAAGGCAATGGGTTGGTAAATGTAGCATGGTAATGCCCCGTTTTCAAGCACCTGCTGCACTTGCGTGGTCTGCTTACCTCTCTACGAGATCTTTTTCCTCTACTTTGAAGGCCTTCTACTTGGTTGCTTTGTATTGACAGGCAACACAACTTTTGACCTAATATGAGTAGAGATCTGCCTTTCATCTTTAGCTGGTAATGGATATAAAACTTCTAAATAAGATTGTATTCAACAATCAATGGTATAGAAAGCAGAGCATAAGCTATATCCGTGACCTCCAATCTCTTTAACAGTCACAATTGCATGTGCGCTAGGAAATTTTTCTTGATCAAACTATGTATAGGCGCATGTCATAGCTTCCAAGTTGAACACTTGATTGTCAAACTTTTTACGCACCTCAAATTCTATGGGAGAAATGAAATTTACCTCCAGTCCATGAGACTTATTGTACATCATGCACATTTTCTGCTCCATTAGCGGCGTAAGATAACTACCATATTTTACTAAATTATTGTGCCTTTCATAAAACCATGTCTACAACATTCCTCTGATATGCTCAATTACTTTAAGAATAGGAAAATCACGAGCATCTTTTAAGACAGAATTCAAGGATTTTGCATACTTGTTTGTCAAGATATTATGCCATATCTCTCTACAGTGTGCTCTACTCCATATGTGGGCACATCCAACCTCCTCTTCCAAGTAGCCTTTAACGTCTTTGTTCAACCTGCAAAATGCTGCCATTTTTTTTCTCAAAACCTACTGCATTATATGCTTTCGTTGTTATCCAGAATAATGTTCCAAAATCTATTATAGGAAACTTTTTCTTTAAGTTATTTTGCAGGCACATGATGTGCAAAATGATAGAGCAAAATGATAGACATTTCGAAAACTAATAGGAATACGTTTGCCCCGATCAGAGATATTACTAGCTCATTCATGTTACCAGTAATAACCTTTAGCTTATGAGAAAACTAGGTCCATGAGGCTTCATTTTCAAAGTCAACAATGGCCCATGCAAGAGGATAAATTTTCCATTTGCATCCTGGCACATAGCGATAAGTAAAGTGCCTTAATATTTGTTTTTCAAGAAGGTGCTATCACTCCAAAGCATAGCAATAAGATGATATGTTAGCATAACTACTTTCTGGACTCTCCCAGACTACAGCTACTGCAAAATCTTTAGCCATGTATGCCATGGTATATATATATATATACATTTTTTGCAAGCATATATTGTTCGTAACATCATTCTCATGTGGACTAACAATTTGTTCCCTTGTTTCCTCTCTTTGAAGACTTTATGAAACTATATTCAAGTCATCCCAGTCTACATAGTTTGCTTCTCTCTGTTCATAAGAATCATTTTTCTTGTTATGCACTATGTTTGTGTCCCTACTTTCTACTATATCCTGCGTCTGTGTTAGTCTATATCCATGTACTGAACTATTTACATCTTAAGTTGTCCAGTCATCATCATTCGCCGATATCAAAAATTTTTTTATGAAAAATCTTAGAAATTTTTGCTTGGGGCCAAAGTTTCATAGCTTAGGTCCAAAGTCTCTTATGGGCTACAATGAGTTAAGGCCCTATATGTTAAAGCTTGCTCAACAACAAAATAATTAATAAAATTACATGTAAATGTTTATAAATGCTCCAAATTGTTAAATGGCTAAAACAATTCATAAAATATTAATTATACTAACTTATTTAAATGGTTAATTAAATGGTAAATAAACAAATAAATAAATTCTTATATAAGATAAATCATTATTATTATATATAATTAAATTAAGTTAAAGGATTAAATTCAAAGAAATTGGTCGCGACACGACTTTAGAATTTGAAATTTTAGAATTTATAGCATTGAAGTTTTCGGTCAACAAGAAACTAAGACAATATTTTCCTTGACGCACAGAGAACAGCGTTTAGAGATTTTCTCCTAGCTATCCAAGACCTGAACAGGTAGTAGGCTGAGGCACCACAACAAAATGCAAAAGCCATTGCCAACAATACCAGCTTGGTGGTTGAGCAGTTCCCGTGGTATAAGCCCCCACCCTTTGAAGGTAAGGCAGACCGATCTACAGCTAAGAAGTGGCTAAGAAGGCTTGAAGGGATTTTTGAGCATATTGAATGCACTGACAAGCAGAAGGTGTCATGTGCAAAATTTATGTTGATTGACTCAGCTAGCTACTGGTGGGAGTTGTATTCACGTACTAGAACTGAGGAGCAACGACACATCCTTACATGGGGATAGTTTAAGGAAGCATTTTTGGAAAAATATTTTCCTGAAACATTGAAAGACGAGAAGGAGGCTGAATTTCTTTCTCAAGGAAATTTATCACTTAAGGGGGTGGGTTGTAACACCCCGAAACTTTTCGATGGCCAAATTCAATATCTTTGAAATTTTTGGGGTTAAGACGCAAATATGACGAGTACTTTAATCGGTTGAGTTTTAGAGTTCTAAAGGGATTGGAATTTCGGCATCAATATTGGTCTTCTTGTGGAGATTGTAATTAATCACAAGTTATGACTCGAGCAGAAGTTGTATTGGACTTATAAAACTCAAGTTATAAATGTTAATAGTAATTAGTACATATATATAATTCCCAGCCGTGTATATATGTATATATTATGATATATTTACGGTTAATAATAATAATAAATTAATAATAATAATAATAATATTATTATTATTATTATTATTATTATTATTATTTTGGTACTCATCCAAGCATTCTAGACTTTGTGAAATATTCTAAAGAACCTCTACTTCTCACCCAATAGAGTACTAACCCACTAGGAGTCCTATATTTTTACTAGTATAAATACCCCATGCATGCAAAGCACAGAAGAACGCATCAAAGATTTTAATTTTTCATTCGAGTACATCATATTGCATTGGTGTGATCTTTTGAAGTTTTATCAAGAAATTTAAGGTGGGATTACTATGTGTGGTATTTTTCCTTCCATTGTCGTTCTTTATATGTTTGAATATTATGGTTTCAATTACTAAACGCACGGCCCTTGGGGGAAAACCATGAACCACGTTATCATATTCTCATGTTATCCTTTGTGCCATGTTTATTAATTATGCCTTGGACCTATGTTGTAGCGCTACATGAATTATTATTCTCATGGTTGTGATAATTCTCATGTCATGTTTTCATGTTGTTAGGAGATTCTGTAATATTTTTACATATTTAGTATGGTTATGGTCGGTATTGGTAATCCCACTGAGTATAATTCCATATGCTCATTCCATTATTTATACTTTTCAGATGATTGGGGTGGCGCTGGACACATGGAGGATTGAGGGAGCCACAGGTGCTGAATAGGTTATTTTATATGGAAAATTTTATTTAGGGACACTTCAAGTTAAAGTTCACAATTTTTACAAGTTTTAAACTCAGATTGAAATTATTTCCTAGTTTGAGTTGTTACGTTTTACCCACAAATTAGTAACTTTTTGGGGCTATTAATAAAATAAGTTTTGTTATACGTTTTAAAGTTTTGTTTTAAATTCCACGTAAAATTATGTTGTATGTTTTAGTGACACTTGGTTTTAATTTGAAATTGGGGCGTCACACCTGGTGCCTTAATCATTTAAATTTATTTAACTCTTATAGTTTTTTTACTTTTAATTATCTTGCAAAATTTTAACTTGTTTCATTGGTTTGGAGCTCAAAAGTTAATTGTGTGTTTGCCCATTTGTGTTTTTTGTCAAAATTGTTTAGTTAAAGTAAATTTTAATTGCCAATCCTTGTGGGTAGGACACTTGACTGTTCGACTATATTACTTGTTTCGATCCCATATACTTGTGGGGTAAATTCGATAGTAAGTTTTTGGCGCTGTTGTCGGAGATCGGCTAAATTGATAATTTTTTAATTAGGCTAAGCTTGGCAAGTTTGTTTTGTTTTATTGCTGAATTTTTATTTTTATTTTGTTTTATATAGGATTTTGCATTGAATGCACAGTTCTCAAAGCTGTAATGTAGCTGAGTTCGACCCAGAAATTGGATAGACCTTTCGCCAAAGAACCGGGACCAAAAAAAGCAGAAATAACAACAGAAAATTGATATGGGTGATAATCGTGACCAAGAAAACCCTGCAGTGGGACTAGCCGCACTTGGTGGTAACAATGGGGTACATGATGGGCGTGTAGTTGTAACTAATGAAAGAGATGAGTTGATGGGGGATTTCATGGTACCTCTCTTGGTTCAAAACAAGGCAAGTGTTGTTTTTCCATTATATGGGCATGAAAACTTTTAGTTACAGCCAGATGTGATTAATGTATTCTCTAACAACGTACCATTCTATGGAGGGTGGATGAGAATCCACACTATCATCTGTCGTGGTTCTTGAAATATGTGGGGAATCTTCATTATCAGAATGTCAATGAGGAAGCACTGAAAATGATGCCCTTTATTCATACATTGAAGGACAAAGCTAGGGAATGGTTAGATTTTTTACATGTAGCTAGTATCACTACTTGGGTAGATTTGATGCAATAGTTCACAATGAAGTATTTTCCTCCATCCAAGGTAAATAGGCTCAAGCATGAAATTTCAATGTTTAGGTAACTTGACAGTGAAAGCTTTCATAAAGCATGGGCGAGGTTCAAGGAGATGCTCAGACAATGTCCTGATCATGGATTCCCGCTGAAGGAGCAGAATAAGTATTTTTATTTAGGCCTCACTCCTTATTGCTGTTCAACTGTTGATGCTACCGTAGGAGGCACATTGAGCACAAAGTCAGTTGGAGATGCCTATGACTTGTTTGAAACGATGAGTCAACGATATGAGATATGGCCAGACAAAAGTTCACATAAAAAGTTGACGGGATGCATGAGGTCGATCTTAATTGGTTGGTGCCTAAAGATTGTTTCACTTGCTAAACAATTTGAATCAATGAAGCATCCCAATAAGCTAATATGGTACATCACCTTGTTTCTAGATGTGCTACATGTGCTGCAATGCATCAATCCTCAAAATGCCCATTATTATCTGCTGAGCCATCATTCACATAACAAGCAGCATATGCTCATAATTTCAATCGTCAGTAGAACAACACATATTCTCAGACATACAACTTAGGGTGGAGACAACATCCCAACTTCTTTTATGGTAATAATAATGTTCAAAATCTATAGCATCAACCAAAACCATATGAGAAGAAGGGAGGATGGAAGGAAGTGGTTACTAAACTACAAGAGCAAAAAGAACAGACTCCAAGATCAGTGAAAAATATTGAGAATCTGATTGGGCAGCTTGCAAAGTTGTTGACAGAAAAACAGCAAGGGACTTTCTTAGCAATACAGAGGTGAATCTTAAGGAACACGTGAATGCTATTATTACAAAAAAAATGGAGTGGAATTACCTAAAATTCATGTCAGGAGGCCAGGAAGAGAAGAAAATTTGAGGAAGCTCAATGAAAAAAAGAGGACCAATCTCATTAACCTATAGTCGAGGCGAAATAAGCAAAGTAGTCCCAACTGCCTTACGCCTTATGTGCCTCCTATCCCTTTTTCCATAGAGGCTGCGCAAGCATATGTTGGACAAGCAGTTTGAGAAATTGTTAAAGGTGTTCAAGAAGCTTTATATTAATATACCATTCACAGATGCCTTAGCTCAAATGCCCAGTTATGCTAAATTCATGAAAGAAATCTTTTCAAATAAAAAGAAGTTGGAAGAGCATGAGGTAGTGATGTTAACTGAAGAGAGTAGTGTCATATTGTAGAACAAACTACCACCAAAACTAAAGGATCCAGGGGGTTTTTCTATTCTTTGTACAATTGGTAGTTTATTTATTGAAAGATGTTTATGTGATCTGGGTGTCAGTATCAATCTTATGCCTCATTCACTTTTCAGGAAGTTTAGTTTAGGAGAGGTGAAGCCTATAACAATCACTCTACAATTTATTGATTGATCTATTAAACATCCAAGGGGAGTTGTGGAGGATCTTCTAGTAAAAGTCAACAAATTTATTTTCCCTACAGATTTTGTTATCTTGGATATAGGTGAAGATAGAGATATTCCACTTTTGTTGGGTCGACCATTTTTGGTTACGGGACGGGCATTAATTGATGTGCACAAAGGGTAGTTTATATTGAGGCTAAATGAGGAACATATCACCATTGATGTATTTAAAGCCATGAAATTCCCAATTCCTTCTGATACTTGCTTTTAGGTCGATGTCATTGATTGGGCAGCCATGGGAACTTTCAGATTGGAAATTAATTCAAACTTGGGAAGCATGTCTTATGCACTCGCAAGACGGGGATTTAGATTCTAGTGCTATTGAAGAATGCGTGAGATATTTGTAGGGGGTTGAACCCAATTGGAAGGGAGAAACAATACATGGAATTGGGCAAAATTCCAACTCGCGTTGTACCATCCATTCAAGAAGCTCCAAAACTGGAGTTGAAGCAATTGCCTTCACATCTTCAGCATGCCTACTTAGGTGAGTCATCAACTGTTCCAGTTATAGTTTCAAATTCTCTCAATGAGGAGGCAAAAGAGAAATTGCTCAGGGTGGTCAGAGATCACAAGTCAGCCATTGATGAACTACAGTAGATAACAAGGGGATAAGTCCATCCATTTGTATGTACAAAATATTAATGGAGGATAGCTACAAACCAGTGTTGAAATTGTCAGAATGGAGGTGTTGAAACTCTTGGATGCAAGTATTATTTACCCTATCTCAGATAGCTCATGGGTGAGCCTAGTTCATATTGTGCCTAAAAAAATAATGAGTTGTTGCCAGTCAGACTTACTGTAGGACATCATGTTTGCATTGATTATCGTAAGTTGAATACTGCTACTCGCAAGGATCACTTTCAACTATCATTCATTGACCAGTTATTGGAGCGATTGGTTGGACATATACATTATTACTTCCTTAATAGTTATTCTGGTTATAATTAAATTGCAATTACACCAGAGGATCAAGAAAAAATGGCATTCACTAGTCCATATTGCATGTTCGCCTATAAGAGGATGCCATTTGGTTTGTGTAATGCTCCCGCTCATTTTAGAGATGTGTGATGTCTATTTTTTCATATATGATGGAAAGATTTATTAAGGTCTTCATGGATGACTTATCAGTTTTTGGGTCTTCATATGATGAGTGCCTTAAAAATTTGACCCTTGTTCTATAGCATTGTGAGGAAACTAGTTTGGCACTTAATTGGGAAAAGTGCTACTTTATGTTACAAGAAGGAATTGTGTTAGGACACTGGATTTTTACTAGAGGAATAGAAGTAGACAAGGAAAAAGTTCAAGTTATTGAAAAACATCCACCACCAACGGCTGTCAAGGGTATTAGAAGCTTTTTAGGGCATGTAGGGCTTTACAGGAGATTTATAAAAGATTTCTCAAAAATCACAAATCCCTTGTGCAATATGCTGGAAAAAGATATTTGAGTTCACAGATGAATGTCTTTATGTTTTTAATACCTTGGAGGAGAAACTGACATCAGCTCCACTCATTATAGCACCTGATTGGGACCAGCCTTTCCGAACTCATGTGTGATGCAAGTGATTTTTCCATTGGAGCAGTTCTTGGTCAGCGAAGAGACAAGCTACTTTAGGTTATCTACTATGCTATAAAGACTCTTAATGATGCTCAACATAATTATGCAACCACGGAAAAAGAGTTATTGGCAGTGATCTTCGCTTTTCAAATTCTTCGATCATGCCTCATTGGCTTAAATGTTTATACATATCATGTAGTGTTGAGGTATTTGTTTGATAAAAAGGATGGAAAACCAAGTTTTCTTTGGTGGATTTTATTACTGCAAGAGTTTGATTTGGAGATTTAGGATAAGAAAGGATCAGATAACGTGGTAGTGAACCATTTGTCTTGAATTGAACAACCCAAAATGGGTCAAGAAGGGATTAACGATAGGTTTCCAGATGAGTAGATATTTTTAGCGTTTAGAGTGCCGCCTGTGAAAGATATGCTCCATGGTATGTAGACTTTGTGAATCTTCTTTCCACGGATGTACTGGCTCTAGATTATAACTATCAGCAGTGGAAGAAATTCTTTGTAGATGTTAAACATTACTTTTGGGAAGATCCTATTCTTTAAAGAATTTGTGCTGATTAAGTCATTAGGAGATGTGTACCAGATGAAGAGATGGAGCCTATCTTAGGGAAATATCATGGTTCACCGTATGGAGGCCATTGTGGGACAACAAAAATAGCAGCAAAGGTATTGTAATCTGGTTTCTTTTGGCCTACTCTATTTAAAGATATTTCTACCTTTATAAAGAAGTGTGACTCACGCCAAAAGATGAGCAGTATATCTGGGAAACAAGAGATGCCTCTCCATGGGATTTTAGAGATGAAGTTATTTGATGTATGGGGGATTGATTTCATGGGACCTTTTCTACCTTCATGCAAGAATTTGTATATTTTAGTAGCAGCAGATAGTGTCTCAAAATGGGTGGAAACAATTGCCTTACCTACTAATGATGATTACCAACTTTTTGAAGAAAAATATTTTCACTTGGTTTTGAACTCCATGTGCCATTATAAACGATGGGGGAAAGCAATTTTGCACTAGACGGTTTGAAGATTTGTTGGAAAAGTATGAAGTTAAACATAAATTTGCTACCCTATATCATCCCAAAAAAAGCGGACAAGTAGAAATCTCCAAAAGAGAATTGAAAAAGATCCTTGTACATCAAGGAAGGATTGGTCTCTAAAACTTTATGATACGTTATGGGCATACAACGCAGCATTTAAAAATCCTATTGGAATATCACCATATCATCTTATTTGTGGGAAAGCAACGCATGTCACTTACCAGTGGAATATGAACACCGAGCTTATTAGGCCATGAAGAAGTTGAATTTTGATTTGAAGGAGGTTGGTGAAAAGAGATTGCTTCAATTAAATGAATTGGATGAGTTTCGCTTGGAAGCTTATGAAAATACAAAACTCTATAAGGAACAGACCAAGTTGTAGAACGATAAGCTTATTAACTAAAAGAAGTTTGTGGTTGGGCAGAATGTTTTACTGTTCAGCTCTCGGTTCAAACTTTTTTTGGGAAAATTGCTTTCTAGATAGTCGAGTCTAGTAAGGGTGTTTCTATGTGGAGCAGTTGAGGTGACTCATAAAAACAAAGGAATTTCAAAGTGAATAGGCAAATGTAAAACCATATTTGGGAGATGATTTTTCAAAAGAGAAATCATTAACCAAATTGGCCAATCCAAAATGATGACTGCATAAAACTTGAGCTCACGACTATAAAATGAGCGCTTATTGGAAGGCAACCCAATTTTCTAACTCTTTTCTTTTATTTAACCTTTCTGGTTGCATTTAAATTTATTTATGCATTATTTTTTTCTTTAATTTCATTTTTAGGTATGTTGGATGTCATGGTAAGTATTTCTCGTTCTTGCTCTAAAATAAAAAAAATTGAAAATAAGTTAACCGAGGAATACATGCCGCGGCCTACAGATTTTCTGTTGCCCACGGCTAACCGTGGCATGCAAACTGTGGCCTAGCCGTGGGCTGGGGTCGGTCCGTCCTCTTTTGTACACTAACAACCATTTCTAATGCAATCTCCTCAACTTCAACTCCTAAATTACATCAAGAATTATCTTTTGCAATTGTTGGCTATTTGATTACATCAAGATTCAAGTTCAATTTGTTTGATTTTTGCACTCTTGATTGCAAAAGGTATGTAAACACTTAGAAATTTCTTGCCAATTAATTTGTGTAATGCTTCTATCCTGCATTACGTTATATGATGTGCAATGGGTTGAAAAAGCTTGATAGATGTTGTTCTTTGTGGGTAATGCTTTTGTTCTTGAGTTAAAAGCTTACATAGCTAGATTAGAACTGCCAAGCGTTATAAACTTTGCTCATGCCATTTTTTGCATCTCATATGTTTGATGAATTGCCCCAACCAACTTCCTCATTGATTTAGCTTCTATGGCGGGAATTTTTTTGTGTGCTTAGAACAACAAAACAAAACATGAATTTGTGCTTTAGTGATACATGAACACATTGTGGAATATTGCTGCATATTTAGGTGTTCATTGTGACAGCCTCAATCCCACATTGCTTGGGTGAAGAAAAGGAGACCAGTTTTTAAGTTAAAAGACCCATTCCAATTGACATGAGGCCTTTTGGGTGAGAACCCAAGATCAAAACTGTGCGGGCTTAGCCCAGAGCAGACAATATCATGTCAAAGTGAAGCGGGTTATTATAGATGATATCAGAGCAAAGGCTAACCGGAAGTGTGGCCAATGAGAACGTTAAGCCTCCTGTAGAAGGGGTGATTGTGATAGCCTCAATCCTACATCACTTTGAAAGAAAAAGAGATACCAATTTATAAGTTAAGAGATTCACTCCAACTGACATGAGTCATTTTTAGGTAAGAACCCAAGAGCAAAACCTTACGGGCTGGGCTCAAAGCGAACAATATCATGTCAAAGTGGATCGGGTCATTACAGATAGTATCTGAGAGAAGCCCAAGTGGAAGTATGGCCAACGAGGACGTTGGACCCCATTAGGTAGGGTGATTATGACAGCCTCAATCCTATATCGCTTGGGTGAAGAAAATAAGACAAGTTTATAAGTTAAGAGACCTATTCTAACTGACATAAGGCCTTTTGGGTGAGAACGCAAGAGCAAAACCGTGCAGGCTTGGCTTCAAACGGACAATATCATGTCAAGGTGGAGCATATCGTTATACAGGAATATAGTAGATACCAGTCCCTTGCAACTGGCTATAGAATCAGAGACAGAAGCTTTGTGGCGGCATGTGGAAGCCCTTGCCCAAGAAGTCCAGCGACTACAGTAGTAGAACCCGCCAGTGTCCCCTCGAAATACGACGGACTCTTCTTGAAGAGACTCCTCCTAGTGAGCTGAAAATGTAGAAAGATCTCCTACAAGGGTGAATCCTCAAAGAGATCATATGAGAAGAAGGCTGAGTTTTACTTCTACTTAAGCCTCTAGTCAACCAGCTCCCAATGCGTGAGCTGAACTAGCTCCTCCCAAAGGAGCGGGAGGAAATAGTGTATTCACGAGGCTGGGACCTCAACCCCAATGGGGTCCTAGAAGGCTAAGATCACTAGAGCCTCTGCAGCCAAGAGAAAAGAGATAAAAGAGGAGAAGCCCAACACCTACTCCTCACTATAGTTATACATTGAGCTCGCTACCAAGAACACCTCGAGGCCAATAGTCAGCTCCTCAGCAAGCCTACGAGTTGGACGATCTGAAGAAATGACTTAGCTCGAGCAAAAGCAATCCAAAGGAAAAGACGATCTATGGGAGAGGCCCTCCCCCTTCATCCCCTATATTCAATAGGCCATCATGCCGTCGAAAATGAAACTCCGCCCAAATACGGACATATAGTGATGAAATGGACCCTATCGCTCACTTCCACAGATACGTATCTTGGATAAAACTCCAAAGCTTGATAGGAGCTATAATGTACAAAGCCTTTGCACTTACTTTGGAAGGAAACGCACAGACTTGGTATGGAAATTTTGCTCCAGGATCCGTGCATATCTGGAAGCAGCTCTCATCAGAATTTACAATTTATGGGGTCTAAGGCTAGGGTAAATCCCAAGGAGATGCTTGGAATGATTAAGTAAGGAAAGGCTAAAAAGCCAAAGAGCTACTTAGATAGTTTCAATACACAGGTTATGACAATGGAGAAGGTGGCGGATGAGTCGCTTTTAATAGTGGTCTAATCAAATCTTTACAAAGATACCTGTTTTTTAGTGGGCAATGCATGAAGACCCACCAAGCACTTATAAGGAGCTCTTGAGATGAGCTGAAAAGTATATAAGCACAAAGTAGGCCATTAGAAAGTCAAAAAAGACCAACGGAGAAACGAGAGACCGTCTACTTCCTCCAGGTCCTTCACCAAGTTCAATGCCTCCATTCATTACATCTTTAACCTTCTACAGAATGATCCAATTTTGCCTAAGGTAAAGCCCATAAAGAAGCCTATAAAAAATGTAGATCAGTCCAAATGCTGCAACTATCACAGAGCTGTGGGCCCCGTCACCGACGAATGTAGGCACCTAAAGCAAGAGATCGAAAAGCTAATTGGACAGGGGTATCTGGGTGAATACAAAGCAAATCGACAAAGGCAAGATAGACAAGCTCATCCCCAAGTAGATCTCAACACCTGAGCTCCACAGAACTAACCTCTAGCCGAAATTTGTATGCTCATCGACGGAAATCACGTCATGGATGGTTCTAAAAGACAAATGTGAGGTCTCGTGCGAGAAGCCCATAATTGTTATCACTTGCTCACAACACAAGCCCCTACTACTCGAACTAGCTCTTTCTCCTTTTGCGACAAGGACGCTTATGGTGTGTTGCACCCCCACACGGATGCTCTAGTGATCACCATGCCGGTTTCAAGAGTCAAAATCCACAAGACTTTGGTGGACAATGACAGCACCATTAACCTCATCTACTGGAGGACCTTTCAACAGATGAAGATAAACCCAAATAATTTAAGGCCTTATGGAATTAGGCTTCAGGGTTTTACTGAGGATTTTGTGGAAGCTAAGTGTCAAATCACTCTCCTTATCAAGATGGGAGATGAACCTTGTACAAAAGAATTATGGCAGATTTCGTCGTTGTAGATGTGCCTTCGAATCACAATGCTATCTTAGGGAGACCAATTCTGTATGAGCTCAGAGCTGCGACCTCAATATTCCACTATATCATGAAGTTCCCCACCAGCCATGGGACAGCCATTGTATGAAGTGATCAACAAGTCACGCGAGAATGCAACTTAGACTACGCAGCAAGAATAGTGCCCACGTCACAAATTCACACTCTCTACTCGAGATCTAAGAAAACAAGGGCACAAGCTCGCCTTGGTGACAAGATTGAGACCATCAAGTTGGATAAAAAGTAGCCAGAGGTCGAGCCCAGAATCGGAGCAGGGTTAAAGGAACCGATGAAGGCTCAACTCATACAATTCCAAGGCAAAGCCTAGATGTCTTCACATGGGTTCACGAAAACATGTAAGGAACTGATCTTAAGCACGTCTGCTACAAGCTAAATATTGATCCCAAAGCTAAGCAAGTGAAGCAGAAGAAGCGGCCCTTTAATGGCTAAAGGTATGAAGCTTTGGCTAGAGAAGTGGAGAAATTGCTCGGCAATAAATTTATATGGGAGGCACTATACCCCCAGTGGGTAGCTAACCCCGTTCTTATCAAAAAGAGCAATGGACTTGGAGAATCTACATTGACTTCATAGACCTGAACAAGGCCTATCCTAAATATAACTTTCCCTTGCCAAGGATCGATCAGATGGTCGATGCTACTGCAGGCCATGAACTGTTCAGCTTCATGGATGCCAGCTGTGGCTATCATCAAATCCCCATGCATTCAAGTGATAAAGAGCACACCTCGTTCATAACCGACAGAGGGCTATATTGTTACAAGATGATGCACTTCAGATTGAAGAACGTTGGAGCGACCTACCAACATTTGGTGAATTCAGTGTTTAAAGATCAGCTCTGAAGAACCATAGAAGTTTACATTGATGACATGCTCATCAAGAGCCTACGAGCTGGGCAGCACATCTGGACTTTGCCAGAATACTCCAAGTCCTCAGAAGCTATAAAATGAAACTCAATTCCAAGAAATGCTCCTTTGGAGTAGCCTCTGGGACATTTCTGGGCTATATGGTCAATCAAAGAGGAATCGAGGCAAACTCAGAGAAAGTCAAGGCAATCTTGGACATGAAAGCTCCAAGATTAGTAAAGGAAGTACAGTGCTTGACTGAGCGAGTTGCCACCCTGAATTGCTTTTTATCATGGTCGGCAAACAAGTGTAAGTCCTAGGAATTTTTATGGACCGTGGAGTGGCAGGATGCCTTTAGGGAGTCTTTACCTCTCGTCTTTTCCATTGTTATCCAAACCAATGCATTTCAAAAAGCTTTCCTTATACTTAGCCATTTCAGAATCATCAACCAGCGCGGTCCTGGATAGGAAGATGAAGCAAGTCAGCTCCCAGTCTACTACGTAAGCCATACTCTGCATGATACGGAACCTAGAAACCCTACTACGAGGAGGCTCGCATATGCTCTTGTGATCGCCTCGAAGAAGCTTCATCACTATTTCCTTGAGCACACTATTGATATCTTGGCCAACACCCTTTTAAGGTAAGTGCTCTATAAGCCTAACCTATCAAGTCACTTGGTCAAGTGGTCACTAGAGCTTAGATAGTACGACGTCAGTTACAAGCCAAGGACCACCATCAAAGGCTAAGCCCTGGCCGACTTTATAGTCAAGCTCACGCTCTCTGAGTTAAGCCCTAGCAATCCGAAACCTTTGACTTGGGAGATGTTCGCTAATGGATCTTCCACTAGTCACGCATCTAAATTTGGAAGTGTCCCTGTTAGCCCCTCTAGACACCACCGTTGTCACGCTATCAAATTTGGTTTCAACATAACCAACCATGAAGCTGAGTAGCAGGCCATTTTGGTAGGGATCAATATGGCAAAGTCTATGGGTATCAAAAGAATGATCATCAGAAGTGACTCCCAACTTGTTGTGAACCAGAGAAGCAGAGATTACGAAGTACGGGGTGAAAAACTCTTCTTGTACCAAGATAAACTCACTAAAGAACATAGAGAACTGGATTAGTTTGAGATTATGCAGAATCTACGAGCTGAAAATAGCTATGCCGATGAATTAGCTAAGCTCATCCAGCAAGGCAGTGGGAGAGCTCAGCAGTATTCATATCGGGGAGCTAGCGACCTCGTCAATTGACAAAATAAGGGTGGCAGCTGTGGAGATTGACCAGACCAGCAACTGGATGGATCCCATTACCTAGCTCTTAAAGGAGGGAGTAGCCCCTCCAGGTGTGAAGGCTAGAAAGCTCAGGTACGAAGCTACCAGATTCTTGCTAATCAATGGAAAGCTGTGCAAAAGAAACTTTTCTGGACCATTTTTAAGATCCCTTTCCCTCACTGAGGCACGAGCTGTATTGGAAGAGATACACTCTGGGTCTGTGGCAATCACTCAAGAGGGCAAGCCTTTGTGCACAAGATCTTAAGGTAAGGATAATTCTGGCCAAGAGTCTGCCGACTTCGCCAAAGCTTGCGACAATTGCCAAAGGTTCACCCCTATCATCAAATGACCTGTAGAAGAGCTGATCTCAGTGATAGGACCATGGCCCTTTACTAAATGAGAGGTGGATCTCATTGGCCCACTCCCAAAAGGAAAATGCGGAGCTTAGTTTGCCATTGTAGTTGTGGATTACTTCACAAAATAGGTGGAAGCTGAGGCCTTAACAACCATTATAGAGCAGAAAACAACTAGCTTCATTTGGAAGTCAATTATTTGCATATTTGAAGTTCTCAATGCCATAGTCAGATAATGGCAAGTAATTTGATAACTCCAAGTTCAGAACATTCTGTGAAGAGTTAGGCATGAAGAACGTCCACTGCAGCCCCCATCATCCATATGCTAACGGACAGGTTGAATCCATCAATAAGATCATCAAGCAAATGTTGAAAAAGCGGTTGAAAGCTTTGAAAAGGGAGTTGGGCTGAGGAGCTTTCTGCAGTTCTATGGTCCTATTGAACAACCTGCCGAACTGTAATAGGCGAAACTTCCTTCTCTCTTACATACGGAGCTGAAGCTATGATCGCAGTTGAGCTGGAAGTCTCCACTTCTAAGGAAATACATTTCAATGAAACAAGAAATGACGATCTCTTTGCTAGGGAGCTTAGCCTTCTCGTTGAAAAAAGAGAATTGGCCGAAATCATAAATGTAGTGTACAAGAAAAATGTGCTAAGTTCTACAACACTAAGGTCACAGTGTTCAAGTTTAAAATAAGAGACCCAGGCCTCCGCAAGATCTTGCTCTCAACTAAAGAACCAGCCTCTGGAACTTTGGACCAACCTGGGAAAGCCTATACAAAGTCAGGAGAGCGCAGAGCACTTAAAGAAATACTATCAATAGCCAGGTATCATCTCTAAATTTTTTGTATTATCTCTAGGGTTCAGTATCATAACTGTCAAGTCATGGCTGGCAAATTAACATGCCCAAGTGAGCTCAAAAATTTCCAGACCATGATTTCACGACCTAACTGTTAGCAGTATTATAAATAATGAATGTTTGTTTACCCTGTTTAATATCTGCTTTGCTATGATCTTATGTAAGACGAATCTATAACGATTGAGTACAGGTTCGCAACCAAGGTTAGAATGAGCTTCTAACTGGTGACCTGACACTTAGTCTAAAGCATTTGTTTCATTAATTCAAAAACCATGGCTAAAACAAGCTTTTAGTCAATGATCTCGTACTCAGGTAAAAGGTTACGCGATCAAAGCTAGAACAAGCTCCTAGCTAGCAACCTAACGCTTGTGGACGATTTGCTCAAACTCATTATAAAACCGGAACAAGCTGCTAGTTAATGGCCTCACACTTAAACAAATCCTTAATCAACTCTACATTGTATGCACGACCTAAATTGGAACAAGCTTCTCATTAAGCGTCCTGAAACTTTGATTTAAAAATTCGTTTAAGGCCTTGTTTAATTGAGCACAAGCTTCTTACTAAACAATTGTGATTAATGGCAGAGTTATTTAAATATAGATAATGAGCTCACAGTTGGAAAAATTTTCATTTCATTCATGGAAAAAGAAGCAAAAGTACAAAATACAAGGAGGGGGAACAAGGGCTCTAGGCCTGGTCTTCTGAAGCAGTAGCAGGGACCTTGGCCTCCTCGCCAATAAGAACTTCGACCGTAAAGTCCTTTTCATCGTCTGAGCTTTCATAACCACAGTCCTACTTGAGCTTGACGATCTGCTACTTGAGAAAGGCCTAATCATACTCAAGTCGGACCTTCTTGACCTCTCCAAAGATCACATTAGCTGTCTCATATTAGAGCCCGACAGCGGGATGCTTATACTCCTCTGAGCTCTTATATTTGGCGACGCTTCTTTCTACCCAATCAGCTTGTCAGATAAAGGCCACCTCTCCACCTCCCTCAGAGCCTGCTCATGATTTGACTTTTCAGTCACCAGTATGTTCTCCAACTCTTCAGATGAGTGGCCGCGTCCTTAGAGATGGCCAAATCCTACTTCTTTTCTTTCAGGACCAGCTCAATCTCCTCCTAAGCCTTGGCAGCTTGGCTCACTTCCTCCATCAACTTCTTCATATCATTGATAACCTAGCGCATGAGAGTTGATACGTGCTGATTCAAAATGGCCGAGCTATGCCACATGGCTGCGCTGGCCTAGAGGAGCTCAGAGAGCGACATGGAAGCGGTATAGTTCTCCCATTTCTTCGACTAGCCCCTGGCCACATCGCTCTTCACATCGGTAAGGCTCCCGGGTAAGCCTTCCAGAGTGGTCTTGAATGGCCTCTTAGTCAAAATGACCAAGATCACATAACATAGTCATAATACCACAAAGATTACCACATAGCAAAACAAGACGGGTAGAGCATTAACTAGCGATTCAAATGAAATAAATCAATTTCTTTACGTAATGACGATACATCAAAATCCATGTTTATCTTATGAAAGCTTCATGAATAAAAGAAAGGGAATCAAATCATCAGTTACTCACCTCTTGATTATCCAAAGATTCTTTGAATAATTCTAAGAGGAAAAGTACCACTAAAGCCTTGATATTTCTCAATTTAAGTTGTTTCTATAAGTTGGAATCCTTCTATATATGGAAATGACTCTTTTTCAAGTGAGAAACTAAGTATTTGATAGGTTTTTAGGGTTAACTTCCTCCCTATCATAGTTATGGACGAATTTTGTTAGTTTGGGGTAGAGAGGGGATAGGTTGGGTGTTGGGAGAACTTTAAAGAGCCCTTTGGCCTATTTATCATAGTTAGGATTTAGTTACTTTTAATAAAGTTTTGAGTTCCACCAATCAGAATGCGACAAGTGGTGCAATTGGCACCATACATCTGAAGAGGTGACTTGGCCAAATGCGATTCATTCATTTATTCTCAGGAAATCCTTATATTTTGTATCATCCTATAATTAAGTCAATGTACTTTAATTTTAGTTACTTGGGTCCTTTACTTTAGTTAAAATAAG
>CAVNYN010200196.1:1486-44856 GCA_963692815.1 Nyctanthes arbor-tristis
TCAAAACGCTGGTACTTACATCACCACTAAAAGAAATACAAGATCAAACCGACGGTCTCTCTCTCTCTCTCCCCCCCCCTCTTCCCCCCCCCCCTGCGCACGCGCGTGTAGTTAAGAGAGAGAAATATCTTTTCTACTTACAAGAAAGCGGAGTTTCCCATTTAAAGCAGAATTGTGCTACATGAACAAAAAGAGAAAAAAAATTTAAATAAAACTGACACATGACAACATCTTATTTTCCAACACATCATATCACTTTTTCATCAATCTCAATTACATGAGCCACTTGTTATTTTTGTTACCCTCTTTGTCCTTTTTTTTTTGTCCATTTAGAATTATTCTTTAAAGAATTGGACTTGCAAAAACTAAGAATTGTATCTTTAGGTAGCTTAAGGAAAGGATTTTTTGGGTTCAAATACAGATCATGATCTTTTCAGCAGTTATCTTAGCTCCTGGTTAATGTGCACTAGAACTTTATCACAATATGTCCACAAACAGCCTCATAACGAGCTTTTTGTTACTATTCAAATGCAGGTAAGAGTAAAGGACAAAGGCTTCTGATCGAATCTAAATATCTTTGTTTTGTTTACCCGGAAAGTTGGAAAACACAAAGAAGTTTGACACTATTGAAAATTGTCTGTAATTTATATGTCGAGTGGGAAGGTCTCTCTCTAGCCTACCCTTAGTTACTCGATTTCAATGCAGAGTTAATTCACTAGGCATGTTCAACTCGAATGTGTTGTATGCAATTTCATGAAACTTATTGCTTTTTTTTAAAGATATGACTTGGTCTATGCATTTGCTCATATTTTAACCCTATCCCCGAAAGTGATGGAAATTGTCTTCCCGTTTCTAACCTCATTCTTCGACTTGAGTCACGAGTTAAATCTAGCACAACTCACATTTGATGTTTGAACTCAGTTTTGTTAAGATTACTCAAGCAGACGTGGTTATTAGCTCACTAAACATTAGGCTCATACTGCATTCTGCCAATAAGAAACCTATATAAGGTAAATCATCACACACACATATGCAACCAGAAATGCCAAGTGAGACTTATACAAGAGAGGAAGCAATCAATGATGTGTAGGAATATGTGTAGGAATAACAAGAAATCAACTGAATTCACTGTACAAAATTCAATCCAGAGTTTAAAAAAGAGTAAAATTTTGACAAATAGCTTGCTGCGATTTACAAGGCAGAATAAGTACTTTGCTACAGCAACTATCTGATTATTAGCAGAACTTAAAACAAACAAATGTGAAATGTGCAAAAAGCCAAAAACCCATACATCGCTTTATATGGTTCTTGCTTCTCCTTTCCAGTTTGTTTCAAGAGTTCCACACCAATTACTGTAAAATGAATAGCATAAAAAATGAATCAAATCAATGCAAATAATGCAGCTACATGACAATTTCTTTGTTTGTTGTAGTTAACATTTCCTAGCAAATATTATCATTTAATTAAAAGACAGAGCAGCCGCATTTCCACAGATAATATACATTTCCAAAATGCAAGAACTGAAATTCAAATTTTGCAGAAAAATAAAACTTCAATGTGCCAATGCTATCTCCCATACAGATTATCTTTTAGCATGGTCTTCTAAAGCCTAAAAGTTCATTAAGTAAAAAGGAATACGTTTAAATTAAGTGAACCTTCTATCACAAGAAATTGAAAATAAGTTGCTTATTTTCTTGAAAAGTAATAAAACAGCATAGCATTATTCATGGAATCACTGCAATGCTTGCTTGAAGTAAAGTCTACTTAGGTACATAAGAAATCAGAACATATGCACGGTATTCAACAAAAATATTCCATTGTAATTATATATCTTTGTCAATTGCAACTAACATGGTAATATCAAAGTACTGCTAGTTACATTAGTACCTTCAAATGGTTAAAGTCCAGAGCCATCCTAATTCTGCAAAACTATTTACATTAACTTCTATCCTAGCAAAAGCATTTACCCTGCAGCATGATCACAGAAATAGACAATTAGATGGATGCAAGACCAACTTAGCATAAAAACCTCAAGAGCGTCTCATGGATCAAATTTTCAAGTACACATTTGCCGAAAATTAATGCTGAACAAATCTAAGCACAGGATCCCAGAAACTTTTAATTATGATTATGAACGCAGATGATTACTTACATGAAAAAGGAAAATTACACTTGTAGTCCCAGGAATATCAGTTAAAAAGAACAATTACAACCTTAATTTTAACTTAACAAGAGAAAAGAGAAGAAAACTAAAAGCTTCCCCATTTTCCCATTTTACGACATCAATATGGGAACATGTAAATGCCACCCTACACCTACCCCCCTTTGCCACGCCCCAATATCCATAGGGAAACCAAAAGGGAGCAAGCTGACTCCTTAAAAAAATTGTTTGTAACTTGATTTGTTCCTTTAGAAGCACCGAAAGATCCTAAAGCTAGATCTACTGCCTTCAGGAAATGCTCCATTTAGCCAGTTATACCACGCCCCTCAAATTATCAATTTTGGAAATATAATTCGGGACTCGATTTAAACTTTGCAGCCACCATATTTTATTGCTCAACATTTGACTTGCCAGACAACAGTGGAACTCCTTATTCCCCATTGTTATTCTGAAGTTGTCAAGACTAACTACTAGATCAGTCAGAAGCCCAGAGTTATATCCTGTTTCCTTATGCTATTATTTGATATAAATAGACAGACAATATAACTCACCTAATAACCAATAAGATAGATAATGAAGATTTTGAAATTAACTGATGTATAAATTAGCGAGTAAAGCGACTCAATTTGTATACCTTCATGTGGGGAGAAAAGAGGAACCAAGATGCTGGGTGGAGAGGCAGTGACTATAAGCGTAGTGAGTGACAAGATCAGTTTTAAAATTTTCCATTACTGTTTAGGGAAAATTGACACATATTACTTGCTATACCTTTATGACCAAGTACCACACCAACCATATAAAAAAAAAAAAGGGAAACTGAAATGCAAGCCACATGATGCTTTAATGGTCATCCTTAATGGGAACCGTCTATGATCTGTTGACAAAGGAATCTATTTTGCAACTACACATTTACAAATTTGATTGGGGATATTATAGGTCAGAATTTCAACAAAAAATATCACAGTGCAGCCACACTATCTTAATCAAAGATGTAGAGCAGTAATGGCAGATTTTAAAGAGAGAAAGCAGAGAGGTTATAGTCAATTTTGAAGTATAACAAAATAATAATGGATAGAAATGCATACACCAAAATTACTAAAATCAGTCACCGCCAAAATCTTCATAACTAAAGCCCTCTGATACAGTATCCAGCCTCTTGATGTCTGCTCACAGGTAGGACAAACAGAAATTAGCTATAACCTTGATATTTCAAGAATAATATGAAACGTTCAAAACCTTACCTTGTTCTCCCCTAATCTGAGGATCCGAGAAGTTGGCATTCATTTCAAGGTAGGGAGACTTAGAGTAGCTCTCTAATATATCTGAAGAGACTAAATCAACTATATCATATGAAGTATACTTTTCATAATAATGAAATAATTTCTTGAAAAATAGACTTTTCGAGGCGCTTTCAATTTTCATGCACAAATAGTGAGAGCATGAGCGAGAAAATTAACCAATACCGTTAGTGAAGTGAGCCGTCAAGTCAGAAAAACTAAAGTTCCGGCCCATCTGTCCCATCAGTCCAAATGAATTTGTGTCAGGATCCAGGAAAGTCTCATTAAATGCCTGAGAATTAGAATCAACAACAGCAAACGGTGACATTGATACGTCTCCTTTGGTACTTGGCTCTTGAACACTCCTGTCAGCGCCAAAAATGAACCTCGGTTCATTTGCATGGCTAGCTTCTGGATTGATCATTCCCACATTCATTCCTTGTATCATCCCAGCATTTGAGTTCTGATCCAATGGCATGTTTGCTGATATGGAAAAACTTCCAACATGGCCTACCATATTGTCTGCAACTGGCATGTTCGGTGGAAGTAAGGATTCATGACTATTGTATTCATTAGTTATGTTCTGTTGAAGAGAAGATTCACCATTGCTATATGCATTAGCCAAGGTCTGAAGAAGTGAAGATGCACCATTGCTGTATGCATTAGGAATACCCTGTTGAAATGAAGATGCACCATTGTTGTATGCAGCAGGTATGGTACTAATCTGTTGGTGGATGTTTTCCGTACTCAAAGAAGGTCCACTAAGTTCTGGACTGTGGTAAGCTGAACTGTTGTGAACTGCCAAAATGTAATATCAATAATGTCATTTTTAAGCCAAACTAGTAATATAATCGTTCAAGAATGGATATCAGGAAGCACAGTAGAGGCATCCAAGAAATCAATAGAAACATATACATAAAAATTCTGACTTGAGCATGAAAACAAGCTCTGTTAGCACATTTAATGCTGCAATGCATGCATAGATACGTGCAAAAACATGCTCATGTAGGAAAAGGAAAAAAATATACAATTTTTGTATAACTAAATAATATCTTATACTGGAGATGTGAAAAAGTAGCGCAGGAATAAATGGTAAGAAACTAAGGAGTGAGGTATGAATCAATGAATAAACACAGCAATTACTATTCTGTAGGTTTTCTCCCCCGTGGGGATGGATTGGTTGGAGGTGGGGTCTGGCAAAGGTGCAGGGGAGATTGCATATCAAAGAAAAAAGAAATATAAACACATTTCTGCACCTGCCTATGAAGGCCAATACCAGTTGTAAGCTAAATTTTCTTTTTACAATATTTATTAGAACAGCTTGGAGTTGTTCCTTTCCTTTCACGATGACTCTCTAGTGCAAAAGGCTTGTCAAAAAGGAGATTTTATTTCCCTCCTGCTTAAGTCCTTCTTGAAGACGTTGTTCAGAGTCCAGGCCGTAATCATTATTATCAATAGAAATTTCAGAAAAGTATCAGTGTATCGTCAAGATTTGCAAATTGTTTATGATCAGGGCAAGTTGACAACCTATAGTTTAAGGTATTTTACTCCTCAGTATCAAATCAACAATTAAATACAAAGATGAGTTAATATTTCTAGAAAAGGAATGTGTTATATGATAATGAAGTTTGAAAAAGAGATTTAAAAGATCATGCACAAAAAGATACTGAATAAATGAAAGTAACTGATATAGAAAACAGGTAAGAGAATTGAAAAAGTTGTAGATTGAAGTTACATTTGGAGAAATCAGAAAAAGAAGATGAGTTGATTGAGAAGAACATATAGGAAACGGTGGGGTGTTTATTTAGTACTTATAAAATAAATAAATTCAAATTTTGTTTCCAATTTTAACCAACAGGTTATATAGACGCAGGGGGCAGGTGCGCGGCATTTATTCTTATATAATGGAGGCTTCCTACATGTCAATCCACCAGTCCAGCAAGCCTAGAGGCAATCCCAGCTTAGCTTGGACTTCTAGGACAAGCACTTCTATTTCTATCGCTCAGTCCCTTTTGCCAACAGTAGATGTCAGTTTAGCATTGCAAGTGTACCTTTCAAAATGCCACAGAGCCTGACAAGCACTTCTATTCCCACACAGACATTTGTACAAAAAGCATGTTTCGAGCTTCACAAGAGCAACAATGCTCTTAAAAAATAAAATAAAATAAAACAAAATAAATAAATAAATTGGAGCAACAATGCTCAGAATCATGGATCACATTTCCATAATAACATAGGGGCTCTGTCTCTGTCTGAGCAATCAAATTTCACTTCTGATTTTCAATTGAATCCTAATTCGACAGCGATTTTTTTGCCTTCTTTTTTTTTTTTTTTGGTGGGGGGTGGTGTTGGGTGGGGGTGTTGAGGGTACAACTAAGGAACATTATGGGCCAGCATTATAAATGAAAATCACAGCAGCCTCCGAATCAATCAAGAGGTTGAGGAGATGCTGAAATTACAAGTGAGAAACCTGAGCAAGATTTTTAGCACCTTTGCATAAACGATTAAAATATGTCAACATGACGGACACTATGCTTGTTTGATATTTGCTGAAAAAATCACTTTATCAGCTTTTAAAATGTATCGATTGGGGTAGAGTTTTCATGGAACCCACAAAAGAATTTAATATGAACCACAAAAGTAAAACAAAAAAGGGTGCTTATAAGGACCACCCTTTTTTCCCCAAAGCTTTGCATACATGCTTACTCTGATAGCTTAGCATTAACACACCGAAAAAAGCAGATAAGTATACATGGGAAGGGAAAATTTATTTCTTTTAGAAAAGAAGAGAAGTGTGTGAGTGAGTGAGTGAGAGAGAGAGAGAGAGAGTGTGTGTGTGAGAGAGGGGCACATGTTTTTAGATGTTAAAAACTAGCTGTAGCAACAAAAACAATTGCATTAGCAGTAACTTCTATCCCATTGTTACAACCCATATATTTGCCAACTTATTATCTATGATCTATATTTTAAGCAGTATTTGTAGACACTATCGCAGAAGATGAAGTGTGTCAGTGTTCTTCCCTTAAAAGTGTAAAATGTATCGACACATATGAGCTTCCTACCTATTTCATAAAATTTCACAATGCTCATCTCATCAAATTGTAGTGGCAAGTGGCAACACCTAAATTCAGTTACAGAGTAATATAAAGCTGGCTTAGATATAGGACTAATCACAAAATAGTATTACTATCATTTACAGCATTATCGCTATAAGTGCTAGTACCTAAAGAGCTATATACCATAGTTTATCAGTCCTCTGACAGGATATGGTAACCAGCTTAAATGCCCACCCAGTTTAAAACTTCTTTAAGATGAGTGTCTTGAATTTCCCAAAATAAATATGTAGATTCCCAACTATATAATATAGGAATCTAAATGTCATCATAGAGGGACCCATTTTATATGCATAACTTTGATTTACTGAATATGGTATAACCCTACATGCAAGAAAGAACTTATATCAAAAAGTTTGCTTACTTGGATTAATCTGAGGTCCATTGGACAAAGGAGCAGAAGAAACTACAGTTGGGTATAATTGGCGCATTAGCTGGATCTGTCTGTCAAGTAATTGATTAAATCGCAGTATCTGGTCCTTCACAATCAACCTGAGATGATATGCCTTGAAAAATTCTGGATTCTCTGCTTCAAGTTTTTGCCAGACTGAAACAGTCAAGATTATATTAGGAAGTATCAGGGGCAGGAAAAACCAAGGCAGTCCATAAAACCAAAAGCCAAATATGCAGCAACACCAAAAAAATAATTAGTTCAAGACTTCCACCATGGATGTCCAAGAAAATAGCGTACTTTCAATTCTTTAACAGTAACGGGTAGTGGGACCCACATTTACTACACAAATCTCCACCACTCGTTTCCACTATTAAATTTCTATTCTGAAATAGAAATAGAATGTCATCAGGGCTAAAAGAAGTGCAGGAGTCGATATGCATGGGTAATGAAGATTATACAGTTATTTACATTCTTTCTATATAAAACTGGAACTAGTAGATGGTAGTCATCTTACGTCTGACGTGTTGCAAGTGGAAGCACTATGAAATAAGAATAGAACATAGAAGACGAGAATTCTAACAGCGTAATCAACATTACCAAGTTCAGTGAAACCAGGCTCGATTTTTGCCTGGTGTAAGAGAGTATTCACAACCTCCTTCTGGCTCATGTAAAGCTGAAGGCACCTTTCAATAAGATTTTGAACCTGATATTAGAAGAGCACAACGTTCAGCACCATGACATGCTTGCTAGAAATGCCAAGACCTAATGGAAAATGATTCTTAGTTTAATCATAGATTCTTGAATTTGAGCACATCTTTTTTTCCAAAACCAATAAGCTCAAATTAAAAGCTTTAAAATAAGTTAGCATGTTCTAAAAAACAAACCATAAATAATCAAAGTATGAACCAACTCATGCAGCCTAACTTGGCTCATTTGTTGAGACAAACTTCAAAATATATATTCACAAAATAAGCTAATAAAAGAGAAAGCTCCTACTCAAAGGACCAACATATCATCCTCATACAACAACATTCCAAAATCCCCGTTTCATTGTAATGCAATACTAGTTACTAAAAGAAAGAAGAAAAGCAATCACATTTTTTTTTTTAAAAAAAAAGGGTATAACTGAGGTTGGGCTTACCAGCTGTATCTCTTCAACTGACACTTTCCTACGTTCTGCATTAGACATCTTGCAAGTTTTTAACAAGATAAGATCAAGTTGAGGTCGTTAATTTTTCATGACATCGTATGGAGAATAATGATTTCGCTGGTTTTTTTCCCTTCAGAATCAAGCACAACCTGAAACAACTGCATTAGTTCAGGTAGGTAGTTAAATTAACATATAAAGAATGTGGACAAAAAACAGAAGTCAAGGGGAAATTTTTCCCAATAAATGAAACAAAGAAGGTAATAAATTATTAAAGATTAAAACAGAAGTTACTAATAAATGCTAGCAACACAGATTCAGCAGCATAAAAGAAAATATGGTCAGTTAATTTTAAGCAAAATTTCTTCTGGGTCTCTACACTTAATATCATCATGATTTGATCACTTAACTATAGTATTAGACACAATCAGAGCGCTTCCCACGTTTCATTAGTGTAACTAGAAGAAATCAGAGAAAAGCTGGCCCAAAAAATTCAATTTCTTACATATACATTTTCTAAATACATAGTCCAACAATATTTTTCTTTATTCTTGTAGACAAAAATAATGGATCCGCCCCTGAAAGAAATGTCAATTAGGCAGTCTAGTTCATAAAAATTATAATCAAACGTGAATGAGATAGCAGAAACGTCAAAAATTAATATTACATGGCATTAATTAAGTGCAATGGATCAAAAGCTAAATTTAGATTACTTTAAGGGACTTCAATTTGCAGTCAGTTTAACAAACAAACACTCTTTAGACAGGGATAGGTACTTGCTCAAAACTCCTAATCACTGAGAACTTCTACAGAGAACGATAAAAAAAATAAACAAATAAATACACTCTTTCGCCAACATCACCCCAACCATCAATATTCAGCCATAGACCATGGTTATCACAAGACAAAACCCAGGTACTTTTTAATCACAATAGGCATGTGCTTATAGGCAAAGTCGCAAACACACAACCCGCATGCAATCTATTTCTCTATATGCAAATATGGAAGCTTCAAAGTAAAACAAGTGTATATGGACTTTATAAGTAACAATATTTTTGTAAACCTAACATTTACATGAAATATTCTGAGGTTTTAGAAGTGCATTTTTGTAAGAAGCCGAACCATTTCACAAAAAGAAATACCCTAGTAATCATGGTTTAAAAAGGTGCGATCACACAGGCCTAAAATTAAGGCATATAACTACGGCCTCTCAAGGCGGTCTTTTTGTGACAGACACTACAATTAATGAGGAGCATGCCTCAAGATGCATGCGACGTAGGCCTCAATTTTACTGTGTGCTTGAACTTTTTCCTTGTTTCTTTTCTTTTTTGTAAGTATTAAAATCAATATTCTAGATGAAAGAAACTTCTCGAGGGGCCCAAAAATTTCTTTTTCTTGTTTGGCCAAAAATGAAAGGCATAAACAACTCCACCATACTTATTTTCTTTTTATGTGCTTATTTTTGTATTATTTTGTAGTTTCTAAGTTAATTGTTAAGTTTTTTAAGGAGGCTTACTCCTCAATCCACTCTCAGGTTACATATAGCCTTTCACTACTCATTTTCACCTTCTTGAGTGTTAAGTTACATTTTTTGTTTTTACTTCCATATCTTAATGCTAATGTAAGGTTTAGCGTATTTTTGGTAAGCCTAGATCCAACTCAACAGAAGTGTAAAATTTATTTCTGAACTTCTCATCATCTTCCATAAAAACTACTAGTCAGGGCCCAGAGAACTAAGAGCCCTTCTAACACTCCCACATGCATCAGTTAACCCATCCATCAGTAGTAACAAATGCTTGATTGGCACAATTTACATGTACATTAAAGGCATTTTTTCAAATATTTTCAAGTATTACAGCTTCCTGTTCTTCCATCTGGGATTTTGTTCTCTTCCTTATGATCTCATCACACACCACCTTATTATTCTACTCTTAAAAATCAGTCTTAACCCTGTCTGTTGAATCAAAGCCCGGGAATCATGAGAACCGAAATTTATCAAAGCTTACAACAAACTTCTCTCAAGAAAACAAAACAATTAACGAATACAAGTTTAGTTCTGATCTGGCAACATAGCAGGCATACAACCAAGGGCGGTGGAACTCTGCCTAACTGGACTTTGATCGTGGGGCAACCAAGACAAGACTTCAAGGTATTAACAGAAAATATTAGATGGCAACACATAAGGAATACAAGCAGGGTGAAGCCACCCTGCCCGCTGTGGACTTTGATCGTAGCGCAACCCAAACAAGAATTAAAGGTATTGACAGAATATCCAGGAGCTAAAGAAGATTGGCATAAAGAAAAAAAAAAGGGGAAATCCAATTCCTAGGAGCTTGAAGAAGATAATGGCGATGAAGAACAGGAGAAGAATAATTATAGTAGAAATCAATGCAACACAATTGATACCTGAGTACCAAAGTCTCTCCTTTCCAACCTAAACCCTAACTCTTTTCCAATTATGTGTTCAGTCCAACAAAATAAGAAAACGCGGGGAGAAGGGTTAAATTCCAAATCACATTTGTAACACACACACACACACAAAAATAATAATAATAATAATGGTTTCAAATAATAATAATAATAATAATAATAAATAAATTATTGCTCAAATATTTATCTTAGATCTATAAATAAATAAAATAGATGTTATATCTAAACTACTATGAAAATAATCTAACATCAGATATAGATATCATTTTGTGTCATATGACTTCGATAATATGGTTATAACCACTCATTTTATTAAACAAATCACATTATAGTTACACCAATACAAACTACAACTTATGTACAAGTGTAACCTTGACCTTTAAAATTAAAAATAAATAAATACATACATCACGTCTTTGAGCTCACACTTCTATTAAATTTGAGGTAAGAAATCCACAAAATACTAGAGATATATAAAAGTATAAAAATAAAAAATCTTTATCTCATTGAGATTGCACATTTATTGTTAAATAAAATAGTATTAATAATTAAATCATAAAACGTATCTATTTAGTGCCTGGTATTTTTATTCTCAAAAGGAAAAAAAAATTAAAAATGTCAGCTATGTTTTAGCTAGTCAATTTCACTTGTGATGCTTTTTCTGTTTCTCTATTTTTACTTTTATTTTTTTGAAGAAAATAATTAATTGTCATTACGAGGCAAATTGTTTGATACATTGTATCCTAATAAGGTGTCTAAACAACTCGGTGCAACACTCAAAGTATAAGGATTATTATAAGATTGAGCTTTCTTACTAATTTATATGCAACTCTATTTGACTGTCGAGGAACACACTTCACAATATAATTTTGATCATTATTAAGAAGAGCTCTGCAACCTTGAATGATCAATCCGAACTCTCTTCGATCCTCACTGCCACCATCGTTTTCATCAACCACGCCCTTCGCATCTGATTTGAGAGTAGCATTAGGAAAAGGATAAAAACCGTACGTTTTACTAATGTTTTTTTTTTTAATTACAAAAGATTCTTTTAAATCATTAAAACGTAAATCACATCTTCTGATTGAATATTGTGGAGTCTTTCTAGAAGTATGAGAATTAAGACTGAAGAAAGAGATGGATTCTTCCGTGTTCTATTATGCGAACTGGGATAATTGATGAATAAATTTTTAAAGAGTAATGCTATTGGTGCATACTTGTATATAATTTGTACATGCATTTCTTGAATTTATTTAGATGTCCCGAACTCCATCTTCCATATGATGGCAAAAAGGGTGTGGTAAATTCAAGAGTGTTGTACAAATTATATACAAGTATGCACAAATAGCATTATTATTATTATTATTATTATTATTATTATTATTATTTTAACAGTCCTACTAAAAAGATTCATTTAAAAAAAAAAGGTGTTAAAAAAATGTAATTTTATATTGAACAGCTTTCTTACAAGAGAATCAACTATAAAATAAGATTTTATATTTTAGAAAATATGTAGATTAATGAATAAAGAATTAAAAGGTCCATAAATGACTATAAATCAGACTTGTCAAAAAAGTTCCTGAGTTGAAAAACTCACGAGCCAGTCACTGTTCGGCAAGCAAAACTGGCAAGCCCAAGTTCAAGCCTGAATGGGTGGCGAGTCGAGCTATTCACTAGCCGCTCGTCAAGAGAAAAAGAGAGAAAAGCTCGCAAGCCGCTTGGCTCGCGAAAAACACAACCCGAGCTCGAGTATGGACGTAAGTCCAAATATGGCAAGCTGAATGGACAAAAGTCCAAATATGGCGAGCCGAGTCAGCTCGCCATTGTTCAACTTGTGCTCGCCTTCCCAAGCCGAGCTCTAACACTCGCTGGCGAGACAAGCTCAACTCGGCAAGCTTTTTTGCCATGTCTACCATAAATCATAAATAAAAAAGGTTTTTTTTACAAAATCAATATGCGTAGCTCGTGGTTTGATTTCCCATATAAGAATAGAGAATAATTCTTGTAATAGTTGAAATAGAGTAATTAATTCAAATTAACATAACAAATTCAATAGATGAGAGAGAAAAATAGATAAGACAGAGACTAATAATTTCTATTTTCATTATTATTAACAAAAGGGGAAAAATTGAAGACGGAGTTTTACAATGAATGAAACTTAAAACCAAAAGAAAATAGAAAAAATCTTAGGCGACGTCAATTGGACAATTGCTCAACATAGAAGTAGATAATTGTGTGCACCTGTATACATGTAATCTGACAGAAATGATCAAAGGCGTGAAAGTGTCTCTATTATATGTCAACATAAAATAAAATAAAAAGAAAGCAACAATTATTTCTGTTTTGCAGCCTAAACATGAGAAAATTTTTTAACACATTGGTCTAAGTAAGCTTTAATGCTGATATGGCACGAATTCCAAAAAGAAATGATCTGTTAGATGGGAATTAAACGCCATAATATCAGTTGAGTTCAAAAACACAAACCTTAATTTACATAATTCTTATACGGTAAGGTGCCAAAGGGCAGAATTGTGATGCCAACCATAAAGAAGTCAAAATGGGATATAAAAGAACTGAGAGTTGTGTGATATACTTTCAGCCAAGTTTTTCTTTCTTGCAGATTTTCTTTGCTGAAGTTGATGTATCTGATTGATCCTGGAATAGAGCTCTTTTAGCAGAGGCATAAGAGGCAGACTGCAGCTCCACATCCCTTTCAAGACGGGAAAGTATTATTGTTCTAGTTTGTGTCTTGAGGGATTTGACGCCATAATGAAAGCTTTCACTATATGAATTAAATGACGCTTGTGAAAGTTCCTTGATATCATATCATTGGAACTGCACACAAACAGCAATGGCGAAAACCTTTAGTGCTTATTCAACAAAAATTTATGATAATGGTCGAAAACGCACAGAATAAAGAAAAGCCATTAATAACCCTCAAATACAAAAGAAACGGTTCATGGGTTCCTCGAAAACTGAGTTTGTATGTGACTTACTGTAAAGACACAACTATAGCAGTGCCTCAGACTAAGAGTTCAAGAAATAATCTCAAGCATTCAGGATTCTCTGTTTGATATGGTGGATAAGCACATCATATTAATTCCAGTTAAGTTTAATTTTGTGGACAAAGGTCAAAGAATTACCTGGAGGAAGGTGAGAAGCAAGATGCTCCAAAGTTCCAAAAAGTGTGAACCGTGATTGGAGTTAGAAGGTTGCGAGTTTGAGCATGTGAAAATCCCAAAGCAGTACCTGACAAAGCATTATAATTCAAGCAATTATGCAATTTATATTTTACACAGAGAAGGTTATCTTTATCAAAAAGATACAAAAGTAGTTTTTGCTGTACAAGAACTCTTCTATTTGACTTTAGCAAGATAACTCATGGGCATGACGAATACCAAGGAAAAAAAACCAATCAGTCTTCAACAAATAAGCATTAGCTCACTCTTCCCATGAAGTATCAAAAAATGCAAATTCCAACTCCCGAAATATTTTCTCAATAAACTGTGTAGCATACCAACAGAATAAGCTCATTTACATTTGAAAAATAAGAGTGAATAGTTACAATCTCAATCAAGTATTTACCGATTTCATCGTTCGTTCAATTTTTACTATAGAAAGCAGTCAAAAAGAAATGTAGAAATTAAATTAAAGCTGCCATTTTAGCGGTCACATTCAGTCGTTGAACTTTAGAAGAGGTGTAATGCATGTTTGGCTATGCTTAAAATGAAATAAAGGTTGCTTCCAATTTTTATCTCCGAAAATGCTCTGAGTGCCATGCATTTTTCTTATTACCAATACGTAAAGTGAAAACAACTTCAAAATAAGAAATCCTAGCACTTGGCCAAAGACACCATAAAGAAACCTCTAAACACAATATGCTCAAGAACAGGTGCTAGGACACTTGTGTTGCTAACCAAGCAGGCAGTGCTACAATTAAATGTATATAGTTAGTTCCTCTTGATCCAAAACTATATAATGGTCAAAAAAAATGTTGATGCACGCGTGAAAATTTGAAGCCTCTTGTTAGAAGTACCTGATGCTTGAAGATCCAGTCAATGGAAGCAAGCACAAAATAGCATCAGTCTTAATAAATTTAAAGAGATCATTAACACATCATAGTAGGGGAAAAAATGCTGCCTCTGCTGCATTCAAGAATAATTGATAAACCTGGATAGCATCAATTTCATTTCTCATCATTCTTAAAAAGTCAAGCAAAATTTGATAAAATATTAAGGATCAGCCATAAGTTAGATTGTATAAGATGTCGCCTAGTCATGGTTTGCCGGTTTCAAATGAATTTAGCTAGAGCTAATGACTTTAAATTGTTAGTAGCTTTAACCCATAGCTTATCATAATCAAACTTCATCAAAGCACATATTAACTATATGTGTGTATAAATCACAAGTTTCATAATCCTGGCACTTAAAAGCTATGTTCTTTTCTTTTTCCTTTCTTGTTTTCCCACTCTTTTTCTACGTTAGTATATGGGCACAAAAACATTGGCAGAAATAGATAATAATTCCTAACCTCTCGTTCTGGTGTCCAATCATTAAGAAAAGACATCAAAAGACCTGTTAGGGCAACAGCAGCTAGAGTGCCACCTAGACCAAGTCTGGTAACAGCGACCCTTTCTGAAGATTGAAAGATACCCTCAAATGTGAAACACGAATTGGTTAACATAAAATTTCATATTTTTGTTCTCACAAATGATAGATAAGAAAACTAATTAAACATAGATATACAACTTCCTGGACCAGAAAATGCTTAATGAACCTTCTACCAATACCAAAATAATTTCTTCTATAAACTTAATTGACACCTTGTTCTAAGGAGTTTTTCTAAAATATCATTCTTATATATATATATATATATATAAAATAATAATAATAATTTATACATACATAATAATAATTTATATATATATATATACAAGAAGAAGAAGAAAAACAGTCTTAACCATACATTTTACTTTTAGCCCACAATGTTTGACTTTTCAACTCAATCTCAACTACACGTTCTCCAAAGAAATCACTCTTTTAAAATACTCAAATCCTTCGTATTCTGTATAAGAAGCATAATTTGTTAAATAATGATTTAAAAAATAAAATACTAAAAACATTATTTAACTAGATTTTTTCTAAAATTTGTAGATCATACCATCATAATAGTCACTATAAAATTTGTTAAATGAACCATCTGCTCCGATCATTAGAGTGCCTCAAATGAAATATCCATATGCTTGGTAACTAGCATACAAATTTCTGCACACCAGAAATTCTAGACGGAAACTCCCATTGATAGCAAAAAGCTTGATTGGCCAAAGAAAGAATGCAGGGATCATTGTAGTAGTCCCTCTGAAATTTTAAGATATAAAGTGGAGGTATGCAAATGGTATTTGTAGTCCACAATAATCTCCAAATTTCCACTTATCATTAGCATTTTATTGGTATTTACGTTACTTATAGTATAGGGATCTATTCAACAGAAATTGAAGAAGATTGGATAGAACTATGAAAAAGCTAGCACATTGGAGATGTGCTCGATATCATAGAACAAATTATTGTTTAAAAGAAAGTTTGGTTAACTTAGGATCTCATGATTTATTTTCCTTTTCCAATTTCATTGAACTATCGCTCACTCTTCCAACTTCCCAATCAAAGTATAAAGAAGTTAGGACATCGTAGAACAATTATTAGATCAAATATTCGCAAATGCCGGAAAGATATGAGAGGGCAATTGTGGAAGCTTGCAGATATAGTTGACAAAGTTGAAAAACTAAAAAGGCTGAAATTGCTAAAGTTAGTCATACAAGAAAAAATGTGGTATGATATAATTGTTATAAAATTTGCTATTTTGATGATATCACTTTCTGCTTCTTACAAATCACCCGAATTTTTGATCAAGTGAAGGTACCTTTAACTAGATGACTTTTACTTGAGCTCCGAGGCATAGAAATGTGGTATGATATAATTGTTATAAAATTTGCTATTTTGATGATATCACTTTCTGCTTCTTAACAATTTATTGGGCAGCGCTGATCGGGCACAATGCCATTTCAATACAAACATTACTCCAAACTTGTTTTAAAATAAATCTGACATTAATCCATATCTATTTCAAAATAAATTGACATTTGTAATAGCTTCGAGTTTCAATGCTTAAAACTAATGCCATAAAACTCATTAAGGAGCTTAAAACCTTCCTTGCATTGTAGTCCAAGTAAAAGTCACCCGGGTTAAAGGCAACTTCACTTTAACCTGATCAAATCAAGGTGATTTGCATAACAAAATAAAAGTGATATTATCAAAGTAGCAAATTCTACAACAATTATATAATACTACCTTTTTTAATGTACAAATATTAACTTTAGCAAATTCAACCTTTTTTTTTTTTGGTAATTTACAGCTAGCGTCCCCAACCTTTCAGGTTTGTTGAGATTACGTCCCCAACCTTTAATCTTTGTGGAGGCCCCTAACCTTTCAATAGTGGTACACCTAAGGTCCCTCTAATGTTTTCCATCCATTTCCACCGTTAAGGTCAGGGATATTATCATAAAATAACTAAAAATTGAATATTTTAATGTTTTTACAAAAAAAAAAAAAAAAGGATAGGGGGAGACACCCCCCCCCATGTGCTGCCGTTTCCGGCCAAAAAAGGGGGAGCAGAGTCCCCCTTTCTGGCAGCCAAAAAGGGGGATTCTCCCCCCCATTTGTGGCGGCCAAAAATGGCAGCCAAAAAGGGGGAGTCTCCCTCCCATTTTGGTTGCCATTTTTGGCTGGAAATAGCACCCAAAAGGGGGGAGTCTCCCCCCCATTTTGGCTGCCATTTTTGGCATGCCAAAAAAGAGGGAGAGAGTCCCCCCTTTTCGCTGCCATTGGCAGCCAAAAGGGGGGACTCTCCCCCCCTTTTTTGGCCGGGAGACCTCCCCCCCCCTTTTTGGCCGGAAATGGCAGCACTTTGCTGCCATTTCAGGTAGCCAAATGGTTGCCGGAAATGGCAGCACTTCCGGCAGCACATGGGGGGTGTCTCCCCCCATATTTTTTTTTTTTTTTTATAAAAACATTAAAATATTCAATTTTTAGTTATTTTACGATAATACCCCTGACCTTAATGGTGGAAATGGATGGAAAACGTTAGAGGGACCTTAGGTGTAACACTATTGAAAGGTTAGGGGCCTCCACAACGAAAATTAAAGGTTGGGAACGTAACCTCAACAAATCTGAAAGGTTGGGGACGCTAGATGTAAATTACCCTTTTTTTCAACTTTTTTAACTATATATGCAGCCTCCTACAATCTCTCTTATATCTTTTCAACATATACTAATATTTGATTTAATAGTTATTTGTCGATGTCCCACCTCGTCATTTTTTTAAAGACGTGGCTGCTTTATAAACTGATTGAAAAGTTGGAATAATGAATGATAGTTCAACGAAATTGAGAAAATGACAATAAAACATGAAATCCCTAAATTATCCAACCTCCTTTTGAACAATCAGTTATTTCATGACATTGAGCACGTGCTGAGTGCTCATGCTTTTTTGTTTTAATATCTAATCTTCTTTAATGATTTGTATTGAAAAGATTCTTAAGCTACAACAGATCGGAAGAATTACATGTTAATGATTAATGGAACTTTCTACAAATGGAGATTGATGTATACTACAAGAACCATTTGTGGACCAGCAATTTATATTGCAAAATTTTATTGTGATTAATGTAGTTTCACTACATCCTTCCATTGTAGAAAGTAGCTTTATGCTATCAATGGGAATTTTCATTGCAGCCTTGGTAATTCTAGCCCACAAAAATTCTTGTGTTAGTTCCCAATCCCAGACATACAACTATCTCGTTTGAGGCACTCTATTGAACTTCATAAGGAGAGATGGTCCATTAACTCCTACATTCACCCTCAAATAGTTTCAGTGGTTTTCATAATGATATTATCTACAAATTTAAAAAATATATATATCAGTCAAATTAATGATTAACGAATTAAAAGAAAATTGAACAAATAAACTTTACTTGCAAATGAATAGAAGGAGTTTCAAGATCCTCCATATTCTCTATAACAATCATAGGGGAATTTTTCTAAGAAAAAGATGGAGACAAGTAGAACAGCTAAAAAAAAAAAAAAAGCAGATTAATAGAGTCCATCTAATTAGTTGAAAAACATAGAGTGCCACAGATTTGTTCTAAATTTAAAGTATTTGTCCTAAAATAGAATTTTCCAATAAAACTTCGCACACTATTTGATTGGAAACTAATATCCTTGAGGAAGTTTCTTATCATCTTGCCTATCATACTATCATATTCCTTGTTTTGTGTCCAATTTCTATCTTATCTTTATGTATCCATAATTTCTATGGTCGTATAAAGTTGAAGAGGAAAACTTAAAAGTAAAGCTGATTGTGCAGGCTTCTTTTTATTATTGGTTTAGTTGTCATCCTAATGATTACTCAGCTCAAACTTAACCAAGACTATGATACCACAATATGATTTAACATGCTCAATGTGACTTGATTATTACACTCATAGCTAGTAATGCAGTAAATGACTTATAAATATGATAAGAAGGGACTAGCAGTCTATTACCATGTAGCCAATTTCATGTAAGTCCTTTATCTACTATAAGTAGAAAATTGTGCAACTCATGTATAGGTGAATTAGTATGTACTATCATCACCCGGTCATGTGTGAGAACTCCATGATGCCTTAAAACAGCTGCGTAATAGAAATATCAATAAAGAGACTTAAACCATAAGCAACTAATTCAATAATTTATCATCACTATGTAATATCATATTGTTTTCCATTAAGCAATATGGGAAAGCAACTTAAGTCATTTGATAACCAATCTATAATAACAAACTAGTTAGGCCACACATGAAAATGATAAATGGTTAACGTAACTTGAAAAGGGTTTTGTACAAAAACGTGTTTGAACTGGAGCTGCAATCATACATTTTGTTTGCTGTACATTTTTAGCTGATTGTAAATATGTTTCAAATGATGTGTCAGGACTAATAAAAACTGTCTACCTAATGTCATTCTTTTATATCTATTTCTAAATAGGATTTGGTCAAATCAATGCCATTCTTCTATGCCTATTTCTGAACAGAATTTGGTTAAATAATTTCCATTCCCATATTTCATTGACCTTACATGTATTGAAACAATAAAATAAGATAAAACCAAAAAAAAAAATCGAACAAGTTCTATAATGGTATCTAGTCGACCATAACAGCATAGCATGAAATTAAACAATTCCCACAACTCCCAGAAATACAAAAACAAATACTCATATCGAAACACAAGAAGAGCAAAAATGGTGATTCTACAATACAAGTCATAGTAAGCTTTTTTTTTAAAAAAAAAAAGGGTGTTCACAAAGTGTTTTTTGTTTAAAAATAGAATTAGATTTTGTGAGATTGGTTGAGATTTGTGTAGTACAAGTGGATCTTGTCAAATAGGTGGATATGATTGGTTTGACCAAATTCTATTTTTAAATAGAAATGATTTGTGAACATGTGCCAAAAGAAGATGATGATGTTGTGACAATTATGATGATAAACACACCTTTGTTCTTGTAAGAAAATGAGGTATTACGCCACCTAAAAGGACTAAAAAAGGAAAGAAAATAATTAAACCATCTATGGGATCAATTAATTGTCATTTACCTGCTTAATAGTTGCAGATCAGCTTGTTGTGTTGTTATAGTGCCAATGGCCATATCTTCAATACTTTCACAAATTGTAGTTGTAAGAAAATTTGACATGCCAAATTCAGCCTCTCATCCTGCTCCCACAGTAAACATGGTTGCATTAGAGATGCTCCAAAAGCATTCATCACCAACCTGACATTGACATTGTCCTTCTCTAGTTCAATTATTATTACACCAACTTGTCCCGGGATTCTTTTGTATCCTCTCATCTACCATAAACTTCCTCACTAAAGCTGATTGCTCCCAATCACCCGTCGAGGCCAATATGCTCGATAACTGTACAAGAGCACATGAATTTTGAGAATCAAGTTCCATAATCCGTTTGGCAACTTCCTTAGCAAGAGGTTTATCTCCACTACCTAGGCACCCTCTCAGAATAGATGACCACATGCTAGCATCTGCTTTAAAGGGCATCTCATTAATAAGATCTATAGCTTCCTGAAGACATCTTGCCCGTGCAAAAAGATCAATCATGCAAGAGTAGTGTTCAATGCTTGGATCTAGATGATATTTGTGTTTCATTATGTGAAACACACGTTTCCCTTCTTCTACCAATCCACAATGATTGCATGCAGACAAAACTGCAGTATATGTGATATCATTGGGTAAAATATCCTTGCACCTCATTTCACAAAATAGACTCAATGCTTCAATTCCATAGCCGTTTGTAGCATAACCCATCAACATAGAATTCCATGAAACCTCATCAAATTTAACCACTTGGTCGAATAGTTCTCGACCACTTTTGACATAACCACACTTGCAATAAAAGTCAATAAGGGCTGTAGCAACGATAGGATCAAAGTCAAGGCCAACTATGGTAGCTCTAGCAAAAACTTGCTCACCAAGTTCAAGAGATGCAATGCTCGCACATGCACTAATCACACTGGTAAGGCTAAATCTGTCCACGGACATGCTCATCTTATTCATCTTGTAGAAAAGATCTAATGTTTCTATTGGAAGTCCATTTTGACTTAGACCCACAATCATTGAGTTCCATGATATCAGACTTCTGAATGGCATACTCTTAAATATGTACTTTGCTTCTTTAATTTTACCACAATTCGAGTAAATGGTTATCATGGAATTAAGCAAAATAGTATCACAAGTTTTAACCTCACTGAATAAACTGCAAGCATCATTAGGACTTCCACATTTGGCATATGCATAAATAAGTGCACTGGAAACAACAAGGTCAGTTATTATTCCTAACTTATGCACATGACAATGCAATTGTGTGCAATTTTTTAGAATTCCAATACTACTGCATGCGCTCAAAATGCTGGACAAAGTAGACGCATCAGCCACAACTCCCTCTTTGTGCATCCTATCAAATAAATATATAGCTTCCAGTGGATCATCGTTGGCAACATATCCCGCAATAATAGAATTCCATATCACAACACAAGGATGAGTCTTAAGTTCAAATATTCTTCTAGCTTCATTCATTCTACAGCAATTTGCAAGACCAGAAACCAAGGCTGATAGAGAATAATCATTCAGTTCCTCCATTCCATTTAATACTCCACTGGCACTATCCAAATCACCACACTTACCATAGATATTCACAAGTGAACTTCCCATAACTGAATCAAACTCCATGCCATCAATTATCATCCTAGCATGAACCTGCTTTCCCAAGTCAAGACTTCCCAAATCTGCGCAAGCTCCAAGAACGCTGGTTAGAATGAAAATATCTAAACTGAGTACACTATCAAATTTCTCAAATGCTGAGTTCAAGAAATCCTTAAAAAGCCTCAGTGCCATTCTCGGATTCCCATTCTTAGCATAACCATGTATCATAGCATTCAAGGCAGTTCCATTCTTCATTGGCATCTCTTCAAAAAAACCATGTGCAACCTCCAACTCCCCAGCTTTTACATAGTGTGAAATAACCACATTCCATGAAAAATCATTCTTGTTAGGCATTAAGGAAAAAAAATCCAATAACTCATTCTTCTCACCCAATTTTGCAATTCCTTCAAGAATAGAGTTCCAAGTGAACGAATTCCTTTGAGGCATTTCATCGAACAGCTTCCTAGCATAACACATTTTCCCACATCTTACATACATCTGCAGCACACGATTGGCAATGTTTAGAGTGGAAAAGAGAACGCCCTTTTTCAGGAAAAGGAGGTGCAGTTGCTGCCCTTGTGGAATGAATCTGTTGGTGTCAAAGGAATTGAGAATACGTGCATAGTAATGCAAGTCCTGAATTCCCATAAAAACATAGTGATGCCACAGCTAAAGTTGGCCTTTCCATAACATTTTGAATAACGTCTACAAACAATGTTGGGATGATTAATGAAAATAGAAAACAATTTGCTACTATTTCACTATAAAAACTTTCTAAATTTTTATAGTGAATAACAATTTGCTACTATTTCACTCTTCCGATCTTTTCACTATAAAAATTTTCTAAATTTACATATTTCAGAAAGTATGATGTTTTCATACCTTATATTTGTTATTTACGGTGCCTCCCATACCAAAAGATGAAATTAGCGAGTAGACGAGATGCTCAGCTCGCATTGGTGGATCTGACAAGACATTGAAAAAGTGGAGAAGCCAATAACTATACGCATTTCTCACTAAAAATTGTTAATGCTATTTAACACTACCTAGACATCAATGCATTAGGCAACCATTTGTAATGAAAATTAATAACCTTTTAAATTTCAACCTGGTTATGAACACACACACACTCACTCTAATCAAGTTTAGAATTGTTGGCACATTAATTATGAGCAACACTTGTACAATATATGTGCATAATAAATGTTGACACAATGCAAAACAAATGAAAAGTACTCAAAAAGGAAAAACATGTATTACAATAACAAAACCCCATATGATTTCATTTAGACTATCAACATACATGACATGCTTGGTTAATCCTAAAACCAAATGCATAACGATGCACATGTCGCAAGCAAGAAAGAAAGAAAAAAGGGTAGCGAAGTATTATGTATGATTATCAGTGTATAAATATTTCTTTCCAACACTATTTTCGTGAACTAAACCAGTGCACTGCACTCCATAGTCAAGCAAACTTCAATATTGCCAATAGTGGATATTTCCTTTACCAGCTATGCCCATTTTTCTTTAGGCTCCACGCCTCAGAAATTGATTTCTCAAAAGCTCTTTGGAAAGGAGGTGGGGGGATTAGAGAGAAATGGAGTTGGGGAAAAAATGTTGGAACTTTTAGCTAATATGCTTATTATGTTTAAGATTATATAAATCTAGAGTTGAAAAAAAAAAAGAAAAGAAGCAAACAAACAAGAAAAAAAGGAAACCCCGAGTGAAAAGAGATAGACGACAACAACAGAATAGAAGATCAAATCATGAGCTTGCCATCAATAATTATGCTATAAGCATCAAAATTTCATGAGATTGATACCTTGAGGTGTGTATATCAAGTCTCCCCATTCTCCCTAAACCCTACATTATTTATTTATTTTTTTTCCCGATTTTGTGCTCAGTTCAAGGAAGAAGAAAACGCTGGGGAAGGGGTTAAATCCCAAATCAAATTATTCAGTATGTCAAAAAAAATTATTATTTTATCCACAAAAACTGGATTTATAAATTCATAAAATAAAAATATTGTTTAAGGAAATAATTAAACAATAAAATAGTATAAACAGAATAAAAGGTTTGGGACCTGAGACAACAATATTTAATCATTCGCATGATTCATTTGTATCAACTCACAACCGGTCCAGATCTTAATCACAATATTTAAAATGTTAGCATTGGCAAAGGTCGGTGCAGGGATGGAAGGCTTCCCACGCACCCTGCTTGAAGAAGGCCAGGTTTCCCTGCAAGTAGGCAACTGGGTCAGGGAAAATACCCTGCTAACCGCCCTCTCAACCATAGTCCCGATCTAGTATCAAATAGTAAGGTACCATATAACTACATGGCGTGCATCGGACAAGCCCTAGTATCAAATAGTAAGGTACCATATAACCACGTGGCGTGCATCGGACAAGCCACATGGGAAACCACAACCATGTAGCGTGTCCTAACGCACGCCATGTGGCCATATGGCACCAGATAGTGTCATATTAGATCATTTTTACTCAACCATTTTTTTTATGTTCTCCAAAAATATATATATAAAACTACAAAACTAAAGAAAGAACGAATCACAGAAAAATGCAATTAAAATTGACATAAAAGATGAACCACTCTTAATTTATAAAAGAAAAAAAAATCTTAAGCATCGTTAGAACTACCCACAAATTCCTATATATATTTTCCTAAGACTGGTAAAGAGAGAAAAATAAAGTAACCCATAATCCTGAATCCCACAGCCATCAGAAGTTGAGGAAAATTTTACCGTGTTCACAAACCATTTCTATTTAAAAACGCAACCTGATCAAATCAATTACAATCACATATTTGACAGACCCCAACCACTCATTCTCATAAAAACCAATTATATTTTTAAACAAAAACACTTTGTGAACTTGAACAGCAGAAGTGCAGAATTTTCTAATTTCATAAGGATTCTTGTGGCTTCAGTCAAATTTCTACCCAAGTTGATAACATGCAAAGTAAAAAGAAATCTAAGAAAACTAGCCCATGAAACGTCATATACATAGACACACTTGGTGTCAGTGTATACTATCACATCGAAACACTTCACTGGAGGAAAATAAAAGAAGTTTGAAGAATTATACCTCAGATTTCAAGGGCTCCAGAAATTGTAAACTGGAAAAGCATAATGGCTAGTCGAGTAGTGGCGGCAGCTGGTGGTGGCTCGGTGAGACGGCGGTCCAGTGTGAAGCAGCGGCGGAGGTGGACGGACGGAGCTGAAAGTGAAAACGGTGACGAATAGGGCACGTATTTAGATCGATAATCGTTTTGAGTTTCAACAGTTTTTTTTTTTTATTTTAAGCGAAACAAGTCTTTTGCGGTTCAACTTTTATAGGGGGATTTATAATGGGTAATTTATAGTTATCGTCCACAACTTTTTAAATTTTAACAGATTATGTCTCTAATCTTTAATTCTACTCTTGGAGTCTCCAACTTATTCCAAAATCCACCTCCAAGTCCCTATAGATGGAAACTATCTATTTGTGGGGTTAGTCAACCCGTTCACCAATAGTAATTTCGGTAACATACAAAAATTGAATATTTTAATTTAAAAAATAAAAATAATTTTAAAAAAAAGATGTTGGGGGACCCTCACCCTGTTGCTATATCCGGCAGCCCTTTGGCTACCGGAAATGGCGCCAAAGGGCTACCGGATATGGCAGCAGGGGGAGACTCTCCCCCCTCATATGCTGCCATTTCCGGCAATTAAAGGGCTGCTGGAAATTAGAGGAGATTGGAGGGGAGTCTCTCCCATATACTGCTATTTCCTGCAGTCTGCCATTTCGGCTGCAAGAAATGGCAGCGACTCCCCCCCACTTTTTGCTTGTTGCATTCTGGCAGCAAGCAAAAGGGGGACTCCTCCCAATCTCTTCCCATTTTCGGTAGCCCTTTGGCTGCCGGAAATGGCAGGTGGGGTCCCCCACCCAACATCTTTTTTTTAATTTATTTTTATTTTTTAAAATTAAAATATTCAGTTTTTAGATGCTACTGGAATTACCCTTGGTCAATGGGTTGACTAATGCTATAAATAGATGGTTTCTGTCTATAGGGACCTGGGAGGAGGATTTTGGGAAAGGTTGGGGACCTCCAGGAGTAGAATTAAAGGTTATATACGTAATCTATTAAAAGTCAAAATGTTGGGGACGGTAGCTGTAAATTACCATTTATAATTTATGGTGAGATTTGGAGTGAGAACAAAACATCTCATCTCATAGCGTGTATAGATGTATGTTATGTGTATTTTATATATTATGTGTATTTTAAATACACGTGTTATGTATTTACACATGCCATGTAGGAGGAGGTTTTGGAAATGAAATCTTAATTATTATATATCGCGATAATTTCGTGAATTGTGATAATTTACTTCTAATTTTATCGCCATAAAGATACAAAGGTAAATCGGAAGATACATATATTTAAATCAAGATTTCACTTGAAATAATTTCAAAGGTAATATATTCATTTAGCACGGCAAAATTATTTGTATAATAATAGAACTAATAAAAAAAAATGCTAAATTTTGACAAAATAAAATCGACTTACACGTTGCTAGCGCAAAACTGAGAATATATTTGTACTAGTTAAAAAAATAAAATAAAAAAAACTAACAAACTCAATCAATAAAAATATATAGCGAAAAAATAGACTAGATAAAAACAACAAATAATTTCTGATTTGATGAAAAACATTGAAATAGAAAAAAAATGGTAAAGGGGGGTAATTTACACCTAATGTCCCCAACATTTTGACAATTAATAGATCACGTCTCCAGCCTTTATTTTTCTTTGTGGGGGTCCTCAATCTTTAAACAAATTCCCATTTACGCCCCTACTAAAAGATTCAGTTCAATTTCACGGTTAACCATTTAATTTTTAATTTTTTTAAAACCAATAATGTGGGAAAGGGGACTCCCCGTGGCAGCCCTTTTGTTGGGGGCCTGCAAGCATGCCAGAAATGGCAGCCAAAGGAGGGAAAACCAATTTAGAGCTTTGCCATGAAGATCCAAAGTCTTAAATTTTTCAGAAGGAAATCTACTTGCATTGCATTATCAGGTACCTGATAAATTATGTTCTTGATCTGATTATTCACCATCCATCTATGCTTTCTAGACAAAGCTAATTCAAGATCTTGATTTTTCTTCATTGACCATGAAGAAAATCTTCTTCTAAAAGAGTAGAAGAGTACTCAGTACTCCGCTTTCGAAGAATCAAGAAACATTGTTTTTCATTAAAATCATCTCAAAGTCATACATAAATCCAAAGGATGCAAATTACATTGGTTTCTAATAAATGCGGCCAAGGCTCCATTCTTTTGTAAATTTTACAAAAAATTTGGGCCCAAATTGGGCCAGATTTAAAAAATAAAAATAAAGAGAAAAATGACGGCCCAAACCACCAAGCGACCCAAACCGACCTGACTCCAACCCGACTTTTAGTCAGGTCAGTTTCAGGTTCAGGCCTAACCCAACCCGATACCCATGCCTAGTTTCACTGAATATGGCCGTTGGAAATGGCTGTTCTGGCAACAAATGGGAGGAGACTCCCTCTCATTTGGCAGCGGGAAATGGCAGCAAAAGTGCTGCCATATCCGGCAACAAGTCCCCCCATATCCGGAAATGGCAGCCAAAATGGGGAGCCTCCCTCTCCATTTTTCTTTTTTTTTCTAAAAAACAAAATTAAAAATTAGATGGTTAACGGTGAAATTAGACGGAATCCGTTAGTGGGGATGTAAATGAGGATTTGCTTAAAGGTTGAGGACCCCACAAAGAAAAAATAAAGGTTTGGAACGTGATATATTAATTGTCGAAAGGTTGAAGACGTTAAGTGTAAATTACTCATAAAAAAAACCTGCGTTTAGATAAAGTAATGAACCCTAAATAAATTTTGGGTAAATTTTACAAAAAGTTCCCCAACCTTTGCACTTAAAATCGCCTAAGTTCTTAACTTTTTTTTAGTGCGTTAGGTCCTCAAATTTTCATAAATACACGCTATAGGTCCCTATTAACGGAATCCATCCAAAATTCCATTAAGTAGTTGGTAAAATTACCTTTATACTATTATCCTTTGACTTAAAATAACAAAGGAATATAAAAATAAAAAAAGAAAAAAAATGATAGGGACAGTGAATGGGGGGGAGCCCCCCCTTTTCATCTGCCTTTTCAAGTAGAGAAGGGGGGAAACCCCCTCCCCCAACTGCCATTTCCTGCAGTGAAGAGAGAGACTCCCCACCCTTTCACTGCCATTTCCGGCAGTGGACTTTATTGCCGAAAGTGGTAGTTGGAGGGGAGGGAGTCTCCCCCCATCATCTGCTTGAAACCCTTTTTCTGCTTGAAAAGGCAGATGAAGGGGGGAGACTCCCCACCCTTTCATTGCCATTTCTAGTAGTGGACTTCACTACCGGAAATGGCAGTTGGGGGATAGGGGTCCCCCTTCACTGCCCCTATCATTTTTTTTCCATTTTTGTTTTTATATATTTTTTTATTTTTGAATTCTTTTTTGTTTTAATTCAAAGGATAAAGGGTATAAAGGTAATTTTACGAACTACTTAACGGATTTTTGGACGGATTCCGTCAGTAGGGACCTATGGCGTGTATTTATGAAAGATTAAAGACTCAGCGCGCTAAAAAAAGATTAAGGACCTAGGAGATTTTAAGTGCAAAGATTGGGGACCTTTTGTGAAATTTACCCATAAATTTTTAGGGATGGTTCTTTTTTAATATGGAACATTTTTCAAAAGTTCCATGGGCTTTTCCTCCAATTTTTTCACAAAAAGCCCCTATAACATTCACATAGTCATGGAATATATGGATAGACAAGGTTTGAGGCTTTGATTGATCACCCAAGTATAAGTAAACCATCAAACTAAAATAATTGTGTTGATTAAAATTGTACCACATATCAAATGGGATCCAGAAGTATATCCAAATTGCCACATTACTATTGTGACGTGACAAACATTATCAAAAAAACAGTTTCACGGATACTCTTTTCATGGTAACTTACACATAATTTTCATCATCATCATCATGCAACGAACGGTTAGGCTCTCACTTCTCTTCCCTTTTCTCTCTATAATTATATACATTGGTTTGTTAAATTTATACTTACTCAACCTAAACTGAAAAACGAGATCAAAAAATGAAAAAAAGAATATATATATATATATATTAATAAATTCCAATGATTAATTGGACAATACAGTGAGGCCACTAGCTAGTTGGGGCCTTGTTCTGTCTACAGAAAGGCCTTCATCCATGGCTTTCCACTGGTTTTTATTGGATTGTGCTGTCTGTAATTGATTATTTTCAGATGCTTCTTCTGCCGTTTCTTGCTTTTCGTCCTGTTTTCCGGGCTTTTCAAGTTCATTGCGTTTGCTTTTCATCATGTTTTGTCTAAGCTTGTTTACGTCTGATATCTTCACCGGCTTTAGCAAAAATGCCTCTGATCTCCTCTAAGCATCTGTCATGTGATTTCAACAAAGAGAGTTTAGCCCCCACAAAACTCAATGTTTCATTAACACGAGGTGATTTTATTTATGTAAAAATTGTTCTTACCTTGTGATCCTTGAGGGTACATTCTCAGAGGACATGATAACAACTGGTATGTTTCTCAGGGATGAAGATTCCTGTCAAAAAACAAGAAAGCCCATATTTTTACTGAAGCTGATCTACAAAATTTCGATAACTTTTTATAGTTTGATGCTCTAACCCGAGCCAACATAAAATGCCTTGTCCTAGAGCATGTTGGGAGTTTAGGCAGGTTTCTTCTTTAATACGGTTTACTACTTCTTTTCCATAATATTCAATGGGTTGGGCCAAAATGTTCTTTCAATGTACATCTGATTGCACAAATCAGGAGAGGAGAAAGATTTGGCAAAGATTCTCATTGATCACAAATGAAAGGCAAGAAAAGGACCCATGTGGCCAAATATATATATATATATATATATATATTTTTAGTTTAATTTACATCAAACAGACAAACACCCAAAACTGCAGCCTGGATTAGGCAAAATGGCAGGGGCATATTTTCCAGGAAAGGAATTCAGTATCAGTATGTGCTTGGGAAATGAATTTTCCTTCTTCAGATGAGTAGAAATAAAGCAATAGAAGAAGAATCCAAGAAAAATACCTTCATTTTCTTGAGTAAATCATAGCCTGTCATTCCTGGCATGCAATAGTCTGTAATCACAAGATTGACTTCCACTTCCTGCAAGAACCAGAAACAGATGGAACTCTCAGAGGAATTCATCTTTCTATCTTTTTTTCTTTCTTTTTTTTTTTTTTGTAAAGAAAATTTTAAATAATAGTGGCACATTTTAGTAAAAGACAAGAAGATTAGGAGAACTAAGAAATATCCAAGGAGAATCCAAGAAAGACAAGAAGGGAATATATGAAGAAAATAAGGAAGAAATTAAGATTAATTACCTGATGGTTTTTGGGAGAAACAGAAGTCTCATTTGGGTTTTTTCTCTCATCTTCTTGCCAACCAAGAAACTCTAAAGCTTTGCTCCCAGAATCAACTGTAGTAACTGTCATGGGCAAATGCAAATACCCAGAAAAAATAAAAAGAAACTCATGGATCAAATTCATATATTCAGAAAAAAAAAGAGCAATGAAATCTGTCAAAAATGAAAAATCCATTGTTGGAAAAAAGGAATCACTTTTCCCTGTAACCAAGAAAGCGGAGTACCTTGAAAAGATGAAGTCTTAAGAAGCCTCTCAATGAGCTTTCTGTCAATCAAGCTATCATCAACAGCTAATACATGAAACTGTATGTCTTCTTCTGCTGCAATCCCCATTGTCAAGAAGAAATGGTGAAGAAAAGAGAAGAAGAAGAAGAAAGAAAGAAAGAAAAGGTTGCTTCTTTTTTTGTAGAGTGGGCTTGTTTTTTTGTATGATGAGAAAAGAGGAGAGAAGATGAGCTTTGTATTGAAATTAGACCCACCAAAATCCACAAACCCAAAAGCAAGATCTGACCAGATTTTTTGTCCAAGGATCTCCCAAATTTCCACCTTGGTATTGAATTACAGGACAAGAAAGATGTTTTAACTTAATTGATTAATGTATTGTATCATCATAATATAATACAAATCTTGAACATGGGCTATTTATATTATGTATCTAGTTGTATCTATAAGCGTTATTTTGAAAGTTTTACCTCAAATAGAAAAACATCTTTAATAAGACAGTTAAACTGTTTTACATGATGTAAACGTTCAATGAGGAGATGTCACCATTGATTGCATTAACTACCACCACCTAATAAAAAATTAATGTGCTAAGTGAGAATACAAGTTTTCGATATAATCTCATCTTATTAAATGATATTGAACCACTATTTTCTAAAGTGATATCCTCACTGCATCATCGCACATGTCAAACGATATGACCTAAAAGAGAATTTAATGTTGAACATGTAAAACTGGGCCTTTGGAGGGTAATTTATTTTCGTTTATTGGTACTTGGTGGTTCTGAATCAAGATGGTTTTCCGCATATCCCCCTTTGTACCCAAAAAAAAAAATGATTGTTTTCTGCATAATTGGACATTGGCATTTTAGTTGTGATCAAGTAACTTGATATTACTCTTCTTTTAAAAAAAAAAAAAGCCTTGATATTAAGAGGCAGTTAATTAAATAGAAAAAATGCTCCCTTTAGGACAGATCGGCCTCTAAAAATGATATATATTATCGGAAATGATTAGTTTTTATATTAGATAGAAACATACCGAAAATTGATGGTCATTTAGTCCTGACAAGCAAAATTGTTCAATTGAACGACTTGAGGGAGCAGCTAAAGGGGAAAAACGAGGGGGAAAAAAGAAGAAGAAGAAGAGGAGGAGTAGTCAAATCGGCTGTGCTCAACTTGCTGGTACTTGGCAAGTCATGAACCGAATTTTGGACAAAAGAATTTATTAGGTATTAGCCAACTATTCAACTCTCATGGTGAATAGATCTCGGACAAGGCTTGAATCATTTTCAAAAATTCAAAGAAAAAGGGAACTTTATAAAGCCAAATGATGTGTCCACGTGTGGTTCAATTTTATAGGTTCTCTTAACTCAAAATTTTACTTTGGGGCCATATATGTGATTAGATGGGATAAAATGAAATAATATCATTTTTACATTTACATGTTAAAACTCAAGGTTATAAAAAAAAAACACGTAATTTCCAGATTTAATTGGGTAAAAAAGAATTTACTTTCACTTTGATCAATTTTGTATTACACTTTCACGCCGCCACAAGAGTTTAATTATTGAACTCTGAAATTAAAAAGAAGCATCAAAATAGCAAGATAACTAATGAGATTTATACTGAAATTTAAAAAATCCAAAAATTAGTTTCATGTCAAGAGGGTGACCTCATAATTATTCTTCTTTCTTTATCTCAGGGATAAGAAGCAAGAAATTATACTCTAAATAATTATTCTTTTATTATATCCTAAAGTGTGACACAAAATGCAAAATTTGAAAGGGGAATAAAGTGGTAAAGTTACACATTTTGAAAAAGAACCAAAGTTTGAAAATTTTAACATTTTCCCCTTCTTCGAATGGGGTGAAAGTCAGCTCTTTTTTTAATGCTTTGGATGTCAAAATGTTTTGTGGTGCTAATTAATGAATTATTAGTTTTTAAGGGTCAAATTAGATCTTAAGAATTGATGCTTTAACAGATAGAATATCTCTGTTGAATGACATCCTAATAGATAATAATGTTTTTGTTGTTATGGAAGATGCTCTTAAGCAAAGCCGGCCCTGATACTAAACGACTGAACGGTCGACTAGGGTCCCAATTGGAAAGCGTCGACAGGTTTACAGTCGAATTTTTTGAAACATATGTTTAAGAAATACAATAAAAGTATTGTGTATACAATTATAATGTAAATTATTCTATAGCCTAGTGGTGAAGTTGTATATTTAAGTCTCCATCTTTAGTTATAGATCACAGGTTTCTATCCTTACACTCAAAAAATTGATTTTATTTTTTTAAGGGCAAATTAAATTTTCATTTTTTTTTGTGTGTTTAATGGTAGTTACAATTCTTGTAAGTTTTATTTAAATTTCAACTACTAAATACTAAATTTATAGTATAATTTTATAAGAAAATGGCTCTTTTAGTGTTTTAATAGTGTATATGTGCTTCTTAAATAATAAAATATAATCGAATGTCTAACAAATTGACGAATATTAAAACCTATTGAGATGAAAATTTCTTTGAATATTATTAAGACGTTTACCTATTTTGCTCACCTTTTCAATATAAAAGTAAAATATTTAAACTTGAAAACGTTAAAATCGTGTTTATTCTAAAATTTTTTAAAATGAATCCCCATTTAAATTTCGTACAAGGCCCTGGAAATCGAAGGGTAGCCTAGCTCTTAAACCATTAAAAAGAAGGCCAATTGATTAGTTAATGTTTAGAAATGTACGTATATTGTGAAGTCTTTATAGATATAAAAGAACAGGGTCACAGGGAGGAGAAAAAAAATACTTCTCGCGTTTTGTAATGACAAAGAGTTTTGGGTTATTTTAAACGGTTAAATATATAGGATTGAAAAAAGACCTATTTTCCTTTAAAAAAAAAAAAAGAAATAAAACCAATTTATCCTACTCTCTTACCGTTTAAAATTATTGTATTATTATTTTCTCTTTATTATGTGGTATGTTTAAGGATATGGTACTTAATACTAAAAAGAACATATGTTATTTTGTATATATTGCAGCAAATAATCATACTTACTATGTATTACGAATAATAATCAATTTGTCCTGCTTCCTATATCCTAACACTTTTAAATTCGGTTCCTTTTATCCTTTTTTCCACTATATTTAATTTTGGGTATATTATTATTATTATTATTATTATTATTGGACTTGAAAGAATCATGTCATTTTTTTTCGTTAAACATGATACTAAAGCGAAATAAGCATGTCATGTCATTTTAACATTACTCATTTATATATGCTGTTAGACTGTAAATCAACTCAATTGACGTACAAACTGGAGCTACAATCCCAAGAAACTTAGCAAATCATAATGTTGTAATGAACTGTTGGCACGTGAAGACACAAAAATATTGCAAGAAAACGCACATACATTGAACCCGATTGCTAATTTTTGGAGATTTGCTTTGCACATGATATCTACTTCTCTGGTCATGTATAAATTATAATTGAATTATTATAATTGAATTAATTAATCTTTAGAATAGCGTATTGCCATAACAATAATACGACACAAACAAACATGTCTTTTAAATAAACAAACTTGAGCGAAAGAACGAGTTTAATGCATAGATGATTCGTCAATTGATATTCGTTTTATAAGTTACGATATTTTATGTGAATACGTGTCATTTATTCCCACTTTCGTCCAAATTAATAAAATATATTGTTTAAAATGAACAAATTGATAATTTAACTCAACTTACATCACGTTAAGTTGGCTTAATTCCTAAACTTGTCCAAGTCAAATACGTTAATAGTGCGTTTGATTACAAATATGGAATTTACTAGGAAAGAAAATATTTTCATGTCAAATTCAATTACCGCAGTAATTGAATTCTATAGAAAATAAATTGTAATTACGTGTTTGATTGAAAAAAGGAATTCACAAGAAAATATATAAATTACCTGTAAAACAAAAAACATATACCTCCTATAGGAAAATGTTTTCCTTGTCTCTAAGGAAAATGTGATCAGAAGTTGGAAAATATTTTTTTTATGGGAAAAAAATGTCAATCAAACATCACAACAGTAAAAATTTAAGTGGAAAACCTCATTTTCCATGAAAAATCTTTAACAATCAAACACAAGAGAAATTTTGTGCTTAAAAATTCGACACAACAAGCTATCTGAAACAATTGGGATCATTTAAACTTTTGACAAAAGAAATGGTTTTTTTTCAAAAGAAATTTTATAAACAACCAATTTATTATGAATCACAGACATTATTGAACCCCCAGAAAATACATTTGAAACTTCTAGGAGAAAATTTGTCTTTATGAGGCTTGGTATTAGTAGCATAACACAAGCAGCCTAAGGTAATAAGATGTTGGAAAGAAGGTGGTTTAAGGAACAAGATTTCATAAGGGTTTTCCAACTGAGGAGCTTGCATGAAAGTCTATTTATGACATAAGTGCTAAGAGAATAGCTTCACCCCAGAAATATTTTGGAAGCTTGGACTGGAACAACAAGACCCTTGCAATTTATAAGAGATGTTTATGTTTTCTCTCCACCACACCATTTTGTTGTGGAGTATAAACACAAGATCTTTGGTGCAAAATTCCAAAAGTGGAAAGAAAGGTTTGAAAGTCATGGTTTAGAAATTCTAATCCATTATCTGTTCTGATAGATTTGATGGACTTGGCAAATTGAGTAATGACTAACTGGTGAAAGGCTTTAAATGTATTTAACACTTGGGTTTTATTGTTCAATAAGAAGGTCCAGGTACTTCTGCTAAAATCATCAACAATGGTGAGGAAATAGTGTGCACCAGACAATGTAGGGTGTTTATAGGAACCCCACAGATCTATATGAAGTAATGAAAAAGACTCTGTGGTATGAATGAAACTCTTCTGAAAGGGCAATCTTTGTTGTTTAGAATAGGCACAAATATCACGGGGTAACAATTCGATCTTATTAAAAGATGGAACAATATCCAAATGCTGTAAAACCTTTACAAACACATGCCCAAGCCTATTGTGGCAAAGGTGAACAAACTCTTATTTGGATTTATTACATGAAACAGATGAACTATTTACAGAAACAAAGGAAAGTTTGTGACAAATGTATGAGGAATATTTCTGGATAGTAGACTGTGAAAAGGAATTTTTGTCCAAGACATATAGTTCCTTTACCACTGTTCCAACAGCTAAGAGGCTCTCAGTCGAGGGGTCCTGCAATAAGTAGTAATCATCAAAGAAAGTGAATTTCAGTTTGGATGTCTTGGCCAATTTTCTGATAGAAAGTAGGTTAAACTTGAAGGTAGGTACATGTAAGGTTTCATGTAATGTGATGTTTTGTGTTAAATGAATAGGTCATTTATGCTTAACCATATTTATAGTTCCATCAGGTTAAAAAACCTGGAATAGATTGTGTAACAGGTTCAAGAGAGATAAATAAGGAGATATCATGGCACATATGATTAGTAGCCCTAGTGTCAACTATCCAAGGACCAACTTCTAATTCACTAGTAGTACTCAAAGCAAAAAAGTTTTCAAGATTTAAGACAGAACCTGAAAAATCCCCAAGACGTGCAAGATTCACCATGCTTGTACTCCCTGTGCCTTTGCCTTTCAGAATCTTCAAAAGTTCTTGTTGGACAAGATCAGCAAGATTCAACCCAGCCAATGGATCTTTAAACTGATGACCCTGTTTGCAACCTCAAAATGAGTATATGCCACATTAGCTATAGTAGAGTGGACTGTTTTCCCTTTATTCCCTTTTTTCTGTTCCTTTAGTTGTTTGAACCAATCTGGATATCCATGTAATTCAAAACACGAGTCCCTTTCATGTCCATTTTTGCAACAATAGTTACAATATAACAGTTTCTTCTGTTCTTTGCTCATTGCAGGCCTTTTCCCTCCTCCTTTGGTTCCCCCCATCGGTTTATATCCTTGAGGTTTTGCCAACAATGCATTTAATTCAGCATTATCTCCAAACACAGACTGAACCTGCTTTTGTTTCTCAACTATTTGCACCATGGTGTAAGCTCTGTTCACGGTAGGTAAAGGCTGAACCACTAAAATCTGGTTTTGAGATTATCATATTCCTCATTCAATCCATCAACCTGGTTTGTGTCATTTCTGCAACCAACTTTGCTGAGTCACAAGCACAAACGGGGATAGGTACTAAAAAAGCTAACTCATCCCAAAGTTGTTTGAGTTTGGTATAATATTGTGTAACAGTCATGTTTCCCTGAGTAATTGAGGCTATCTCCCTATGGGTCTGATAAAGCTAAGGTCCATTACATCCTCCAAAACGTTCCTCAATTTCAAGTCGTAGCTCTCTAGCAGTGGACACATACAAAAAAGCATTCACAATCTCCTTTGCTATCGAATTCAGCAACCAAGAAGTAACCATGTAATTAACACGACTCCACTTCTCATAAGTTGAAGAATTTCTAGCTGGAACGGTTATTGATCCATCGATTATCCCTAATTTATTTTTCGCGCCTAGGGCAATTCAAACGGAACGACTCCAAGCAAGATAATTTGTACTAGTCTACGGTGCTGTCATAAGAGCCATACCAGGGTGATTTGAGTTGTGCAGCATCAAAGGATTTGCTTCATTTATTTTGCGATCAAGAGTTCCAACCAGTTCGACAATTTTTGGATCATCCACTTTGACACGGATGTTTTCACTCTGAATTGCAGCCATTGCAACTCTTCAGTGAGAAATCAGCAACCCAGTTGTAGTTTCGTGACTTCAATTTCAGAAATTGAAGATTTGAGAAGAATATTTGACCCCGAAACCCTCCAGGCTCTGATACCATGAACAGTTAGAGAGAGAGAGAGAAAAAAAATCATCTTTTATTTTATCTCAATACTAAAAATACAGAATGAGTTGTTATATGTATATATATATATATATACACACAGCTGGATATTAACTAAAAACAGTTACTAAGTGATCTAAACAAACTAGCTAACTAAGTGGTATAAAACTAACTAATTGCTGACATGTAAAATACAGAAAACAATATACAAAAATATATTTACAAAGTATTTCACAGCTTCCAAAAAGAAAAATATATGAATTACAAACATAAAACCTAGATTACTGCAAAGGTAACCATGACTGCATCATATACTATGCACATAATTCAATGTTAATATATATGTGGACAAATTGCACAAAGCACAATGAGTTTAAGAAATGCTTCTTCCTTTAAGATGAAGGGATTATTCTAATCAAATCATAGTTTGAAGATGCAAACTAAAGTTAGCAATAATGGTGTGAAATTATTACATTTATTATATTTTTTAAAGAAAATGCAGTCCAAGTAATGACTAGGGTTTTGAGCACACATACATCTTGAAATTTCTTTTTCTCTCGCTACTAAGATGTTTCACTCCCTATCTAGTAGTATCTATCGATACCGTTTATTAGTTATGTATGCTAAATAGTTGCTCCGTCTTATTAGTTATGTATCCTAAATAGTTGCTTAATAGTTAATACACACTTTAACATGAATTTAGTATATACGTGATATTTATTATAGAGTAGGAAAAAGTTTGAGTAACTAGTGGCGGAGCCAAGGTGAGGTGGGAGGTGCAACCACCCCTAACATTTGTGAGTTTTTGTGTTCAACAAACTTTTTATTTTTCGTCGTTCTGTTATTGTTCTATTATTAGTAGTAGACTAGTGCGATTTATATATATTTGAATGATTGGGACATTAGTTATGATATGACTCTTTACAAAACATCCATAACATGGTCCAAATTTTGGACCGCACCAATAAAATCTTTTAGCCAGCTTGTCCTTTAGGTATCTTTTGTCTACTTTAGTTTTTATATAATAATAAATTATATAAATCTCAGTTCATGCACAAACCAATTGTAGTTTTCTTGATATCCATTTAATAATCATAAATTATAGTATTAATCAATTATATAAAAATTATTTATCGCTGTCAACAAATAAGAGAGTTCGTTTTTCATTTGTGTTTCTTTCGCATGTATAGACTGTACCCTACAATTTTTTTTATTTATAAATTGGGTTAACCCTTTTTCCTTAATATTCAGAAAGATTATTTGCATGTGTTTTTTGTTTTATGTGTCTATTGCTAGGGAATTTTTTTTTTTTTTTAAAAAGAACATCTTTTCTTTTTTAACCTTATTATTATTAAATAGCGTCTAGTAGTCAATACTACATGATTTAAATGTGTTAAATTTTATGAAAATGATCGAGTTTATCTTCCTTATCCATCCATTATGTGAGATCCACACAACTTTGTCCAACTGAATTTATCAAATTTTCATCAGATTAAAATGGTCATCAAATAGGAAACACAAATGGAGGAAGAGGGAGAAATAAGATGCAGACTGCAGAGTTGCAATATTAGCAATATTTTGCATAAACTCCACATAATTTCTAATGCACATGTGGCGAATTCTCATCAAGAATAGCGGCACTCTAGAGCACCAGAAGCAACATAGGTGAAAAATTGAGTAATAATTTCAATTTTAACTTGCATTGCACCCTAAAAAATATTTTCCATTTTACTTTTAACTTTCTCTCTTTTTAATTTTTGGCAATACTAATAACATACCCCATTTGCACATTTAAAAAAAATAACATACACTTTCAAATAATAATAATAATAATAACAATGATAACAACAACATTAACATACACTATAACGTAATAAGTCATAGAAATTATAACATGTTGACATTGTATGTTATTATAATTATTAGCTAAAAACAAGAATTTTTAGAATACAAAAAATGTTATAAAGTAAATAATAAATATGATGATTATAGTTTTAAATTTTAGGTTACATAGTGAAACTTTTCAGATGGAAGAGTAACATGAGCCTATATCTGAGATTTTACTAGGTCGGCCTCAAATGGGCCCATTATTCTCCGGGCCTGAATGATTCGACCCGAATGTGGCGATCTTCAACGAATGAATACAAATGGGGCGGTAGATCCAAGATCCAATCCAATCAAGGAATTTTTTTTTCCTTTTTTTTTCTTCATATAAATATATGGTGGGGGGAAATAGGGGACGGGCATATGTAGTTTAAACCCGAAACCTTATGCTTGGAACGTAATAATTTAACCACTACAACATTTGTTCAAATCACCAATCAAGGAAATTTTGTTTGTTACTATAAAATTCAGTTCGCTCCAAAAAGTACTAACCTCATGTATATATCCCCATAATATTTCAAAACAACCCACTTCATTGTCACTCAAATATCGTAAATTCATTTATCTAAATAAATATCATTATTTGTGTTTAAAAATAAATAATTTTTTATTTATATTTCAATTTAAATGTTAACACTTTATTAAACATATATCCCAACAATTCCTCCACTTGCCCTGAAGTGTGTGTTTTATGTCTTGCATACTTATAGCATTCTTATTATTTTCAATCGAGCTACTTGAACTCTAGTGTTGCCAAGAGCCGTATACATGGTCTAATGGCGTCTAAGTGGACATCCCACACATTTCATTAAGGGTTTGATATCCGTATCTTACAATCACTTTGTAATGTCCAAACAAATTTACCACCAAAAAAAAAAAGAAAGAACTCTAACATTGTAAAAATTGAGAAAGAGCTATAAAATTGAGTTTTTCAAACAAATTTGCAACACAATAAAAAATCATAGGCATGAGATGTCTAGCATCATATGCTAATGTGGCGTGTCACCAACGTCCTACCCATTTTGAGAACGTCTAGTGTTAACGTCACTAAATGAGTGTCAACAATTGGATTTTATATGAGGAAACTACAGGAACATGACAGCTACTGAGGCGCCATGTCATCTACACATTTAGTGCTTGAAAATGTTTAGACTTTACATGTTTGAGGAATGATTTTGTTTTTATTCTAGCATATAATCTATAAGGAGAAAAACTCAATGAAGAGCATCCAAGAAAGAAGTAAGTTATATTTGTCAAAATGTGGAGAATTTATAATAAGAAGAGATGTAGAATGTGTATTGAGAATGTAAAAAAGTGGAAAATATGTTGTTATTATTGAATAGTTATCAAATCAAATGTTAAATCAGTGGTAAGTAAAATTATAAATTAGTAAAATAAAGAGCATCAAACAAGCTTATAGTTATATATGACAAAATATCCATATTCTTGGGAGGATAAATTGAGGGGGGGGGGGAGGAGAAAACTAAGCTTTGACCTCGGGCAAAAGCATCACTCTCCTGTGCATGGATTTGAAGTTGACGAAGAGTATTTGGTAACTGCATGGGATTATAATATGGATTATAATCTGAAACGTGATATCATTTTATTAGTTGTTGTTGTAAAAAGTAAATAATTACGGCTTGACTTTGACTTTTTGACTTTTTGAAAAAAGTGAAACCAATGAAATGATAGCGTGTGACAAATTATAATCTATATTATAATCTCATCCAGTTTCCAAACAAGTGTTTTGTATTCCTTTAGGTTAGAATAGCATTGATGACTAGCTAGATATTTATTATTTTGTAGACACAGCAGTCGAATTAGATATATAATGTTAATTTTACGAAAATAGTTTGTGTTAAATGTTACTGTATATGTGTCCATTGCAAATCACATTACTTTGTCAACTAAAGAAATTTTTAGTCCCCATTGTTGGATGCTAGTAACATTAACTTCAGTTACCCAACGGTGAGCACTAAATCAGAACTGTATCATTCTATATAAAACATGTCAAACCCCTCAGTACAAAGCATGGGTTAAAGTTATGTTACTAAATCAATTTGTCGGAAGCATTACAACTCTTGTCCAAAATTGAGGGGCACGACTTGCCAATCAACTCTCTTTTATTCCTTAGGTGAAGTAATGTTGTTTGTCGTCTTTAATTAGTTTAAAGTTGTAGTATTTGTATATAGAACATGACACACGATAAATAAAAGTCACTTTATATATATATATATATTAAAACCGAACAAAAGTTTGGGAAACCCTTATAAGTAAAAATAGGATTCCCAATATTGTATCAAAACTTTCCCCAAAAGCCAAGTTTTATTTAGTTATATTGGTTTTCATACACATACTTAATTAAACAAGAAACATTGGCATATCCCTCATAATCTTGTCATGGTGCAAAAGATTGAGGGAAAAGGCACAAAATATCTCAAACTCATATGAGGTTCCCAAATATATTACAAACATCGAATCATTCTCATCATAAGCCCAAAGATCAATCTCTATCACATGCATAACTTGGCTCGCGTCAAGTGACAACCTCCATTCTTCGGCTTTTCTTTCAACGATCCTTCGGTGGATCATCTATAAAAGAGTAATCAAATACAATGTGAGTATAAAATACCCCATGAGTAATACATTAATTCGATTTACCAAAGTTTTATAGAAATCATTTAATGCTCCAATCTTAAGAACATTAAGATGCACAAACCGTTTTGAACACATTATAGGGCTCCAAATACTAGAAGTTCTTACTACCCATGGCGCCTCGTTGCCTTTCAAATACCAATATGGTAATGGCAACACAATAGATTCATAACAATTTCTAGTTAACTTTTACCGGATTCCCAAATTTTCATTAATCCATAACAATTAACATGGATCAAATCAAAGCAAACAATACAAAATGGGTAAAGGAACTCTAGCACTTATTATGCAAGAAATCATTTTAACAATAACCAAAACACATACCTTTTCTTGAAACTTATGCATGCAAATAAACCAAAGAAATAGACTACTCACCTTGTTTGCTTAAACTTTTGAAGTGGAGACTTGTTAATAAATAGCAAAACACCTTCAAATTATTGGTATATCTAAGCAAAATAGCCTTTAAAATATGGGTTCTATATGTATATGAACTAAGCCTTGTTTGGAAAGATAAAAGAGAGCTTTTGAAGGTCTTTTGTGAGTTTTCAAAACCATGCACAATTTATGGACGAATTTTTTATTCTTGTTTTCTAAAGGTTTTTGAGTTCCACCAATACAAAGACTCCCACTTGTCCCATAGCAATGAGTTAAATTGGAGAGATATGAATGCTTCTTAGTAAATCAAGGTGCCAAGTGTGGATCTTGGATTCAATTCATGTGGGAAAAGCTTATTGGATCCAAGTGTATGAGATCTTTCCCTTTAACTCTTAGTAACCCCTTTACCTATTAAACTCGATAATTAAATCATTGTATTTCTGACTATACTAGTGAGGCATCAAATCTTTACCTTAAATATCTTTTCGGTCTCAAAATTTACTACCCGATTAAATTTAATCGTTCTTGTAACAAATTTCTACAACCGATAGGGTAATTGACATACATTCGAGATAATCGTCAACTAAACAAAAATGTCTTTAAATTCTTATAAAATGTCTCGTCTAGTCATCCAATTATAAGATTTATTCATCGATTACTTATAGTTGAATATCAACACCAATTATTATTTCGAAGATATCACTATTAAAAATAGAGGAATTTCACGGGATGTTACAAAATATCATCATAGTAGGAACCAAGAAAAAGAAAAAGGAAAAGAAAAAAAATGAGGAATGGGATATAGCACCTTTGTTTGTTCCTCAAGCTCAAGCATTAATGGGTCCAAAATTCTTGCATAATTAATCTACTTTAATTTATATTGATATATTGATTTGTAAATCAATAAAGACTCAAACATTGTAACTATTTAAGATGCCAACAAGTTGTAAATTTGAGTCGTTTTTCAAGATGCAAACAAGTCATGCACTAGTATTCTAGAAAACACGTCATTTTATTTCGACACTTGATAATATTACTCTAACTTCATACGCAATCAATTCCTTGGTCGGGACAATCGAGGATGTCGATATCAAGATCAGCTTAACCTGTCTA
>CAVNYN010200215.1:1243-15332 GCA_963692815.1 Nyctanthes arbor-tristis
GACGCCATTTCTGGTTTTTTACTGCCATTTCCGGTTTTTGGTGGGGGGTTGAATCCCCCTTTCGTTGGCATTGGATTCAAACCCCCCCCCCCCCCCCAGAAATACCTAAATTGTCTAAAAGGAGAAAGGGGGGCCAAAAAAAAACAAAAAGGCAATTCAAAAGATTTGAAAATAAATAAATATGTAAATAATATCCAGAGGAACATGTAAAACCAAGGAAGAAACTTTGCTTAATTGTAATGAAGATTCCGGCCAGAAGAGTTGCAGATGCCCGGAGAGAGAAAACCAAGGAAGAAACTTTGATTAACTGTAATGGAGATTCCGGCCAGAAGAGTTGCAGATGCGTGAAGAGAGAACGGTTTGAAGAAGTTTGCTTTATTTATTAAGAGAGTAGTTAAAAAAGGATTTTTTAATTACTATTATTGCTAAAGAGCTTAGGTGAATTTAATCAAGTGTAAATTGTCTTTTCATTTATTTAATGGGGGATCCTATCACGGGACATATAGGAACATATTAACCAATAGCTAATACTCTCCCTAAGAAGCCCGTCCTTCCTGCGGCCACTTTTCTCAGAATGGAGCTCCAGGCAAAAGCTTCAATCAAGTTTCATGGCAGCTGACTTCTGAAATTTTCTCTCTTATAAGAATTTTTTCAAAATCTAATATGGTCATCTAACCACACTCGTCTTAATTATGTTGGCTTTGCTATTAACATGGAGATCATCTATCAATCACAGACACTGAAATTAGAAAACCACATGAAACAGCATGTGATTTCATATATGTGTAGGGATAAAGCGTTGTTTGTCATGAACTGATCAGCAAACAAGCTGATCACACACGAGTAATAGGATAGTTCAGTCACTTTCATCTTTCGCCGTTTCGTTACTAGACATTAAGCTATGGCGTAATTGTATACCTTTATTTCTCTCACCACTGGTTGGTGGCTAGTTCGAAGAATAAAATAACTTGTTTCAGGGAAAAAAAGATTAGTAATAATAAAATAATTCTCCTATTTAATTTAATTTAAGTTGGATTATTGTCATCCGAAGAACGAAGGCTTTTCTCCTTGACTAGTCTAAAAATACCACTCATAATTGTCTATATGTCTTCATCTTCTCCCTTCCTCAGTGCTTTCATTTCAATATTCTCGTGTTCTCATTCTCTTCCTATGTGAATAATGCTATTTATCTAGCTTGGAGTCCTGTCTTTAGTCTAATTGTCATTTTCTTATCTCTAATCTAATTGTCATTTCCTTATTAGTTATTGAATAAATGAAAACCCCTGTTTATTTATACATATTTACTCATACTTTAATATAGTGATATCAAATAGACTGAATACCGATCTCCAATCTAAATATCACTCTTCCTACACCCCAATCAGTTAGCGACCACCGCATACCGGTATATACTAGTAGTGAATAAACTTCTCCCTAAATAGACGGTTGACAGAGGAAAATATTCCCTACCGACTCTCATACAAATAAGTTAAAAGAGAAATATATGTACCTGCTTGCCGAGGAATCGCAATTAGGAAAATGGTTTTTGAGCGGAAGCATTATATATATTCGGCCGAAACATGTGAGACTTGAACCGCGCCATCTACCGACTTTATAAACTCGTTTCCATTTTCATCTCCATGCAACCTTTGCTTCTTTCTTGGAAATATCATAAACGCGTTCATAAGGAATACTGGATGATGACAAGAGTCAATTATTGTTGTCCTGCACGCGGTTCTCTTCTAAACGACAATAATGGAGGCCACCAGGGAATTTATCAAGTTTTGGTGCTGGTGGGTCCTAATGATTACTGTTACATTGATTTTTTTTTTTTAAATGATTATTTTTTTTTGACCGATTTTTTTAAATGATTATTGTTAGATTATTTTTTTTTATTTTTTATTTTTGACAGCATTGATGTTATTTTCAGGTGCAATGCACTCAAATGCAGTATATCCCTGTACAGGCTGGCAAAACAATTAGACAATTTTCAAGGAAGGTATTTTCATTCTCAGTTTTGAGTATACCTTTCAACAAACTATGTTCATTGCATGATGTAATAATTCCTCTTTTCCTTAGCTGCATTCCCTATATACATGATGAAACGTCACTTTCATTTGCCTCTTCAAGATCCAGATATGCCCAAAAACATTTTAGAAGTAACAATTATACAAAAATCAAAACCGAACTAACCCAACAGCTAGCCAAGTGATTTGGTTTTGGGTTGGCTCGGTCTTAATTTGTGTGAAAATACTTACTATCATATCTTTGTAGGACAGAGAGAGTATGAAAAAAGGGGCAGTTCTTGCATGCATTAATATGTGGTTGAAACATTCAATTTTATGTTTACTTTCCTATTTTAGTCCTGTATGTATAATTAATGATTTAAAATTTTTACAAATGATCAGAGTATGATTAATATTGAAATGAGTAGTACAATTATTCAAATTTTTTCAATTAGAATTCAGTGAATACCTTAAATAATGATTCTTCATTGTGAACTAAGATGGTAGTAATTCAGCTTGCAGGTCAAGTTCAGATTATTCCATAGGCAATGGCTTATGAGAAGCCGAAGAAGCTGAGGCGTTGGGCTTAAGGAAGCGCGGTTACAGTTGCAATTGTTGGGTAAATAAGTGTTGGAAATTGGTTCCCAAAGTCGAGGGTTGGCTACTTTGACAATTGTTTAAGCTGAACTTATTAATTGGTTATTAGATTTTAGATTTCAATTTTATTCTAGTTTGTTAGCAAGTAATCATTTTTAATTAATTTTTTAAATCAATTTTGGATGAATGAGAAATTAATGTCATAGGTGAACCATTTAAACTCGAAAGAATGTTGAATTAGAGATTGAAATATTCTAGAATATTTATGGACGAATAGTCGTGTCTCATTGAGCGAAGGATCGTGACTTTTAGACATGATTAATTCTTAACAGACCTGTCTTTTCCACAAAAGTATTATTCCAACAGTTGTAACATTTTTAATGATCATGTCTTTTGAGAATATGTCTTTCCAACATCTATAAATAGGTATCCTGGGATTCGAGTTTTAGACATCAAATCAATTCTAAATATTGATTCTTCTCTCTTTTCTTTGTCTATTAAAAAATATAATAAGATATTAGTTTGACTGTCAAAGTTGATATATAGTGCAATATTGACTTTGGAAGAAGCGTTGTATCTTGGGAGAGATAGAAGTCCATAATTCCGTGTGCACTTTGGGTAATTAACGGGGCGAAATCTGTCTTAAAGAGATTTGCTTGGGCACAACTCGCTTCATCTCTCATTTTCTACATTTTTATTTTGGTTTCTTTCGATTTTATAAGTTATATTTTATTCGTATATGCACGTGATGTCTAGGTACGTTATTTAAGAATATAATTTGCATATTATTCATGAATTAATTTTCTGCAACAATAAGAAGTTGTCCTAGAACTTGATGCAAAGGCTGTGGTCGATTTGGTTAACTCGCACGACACTGACTCCATTGAAGCTACTTAAAGGCCAGTTTGTGCCAAGAAGTGGTAATGGTATTGCGCATAGCTCGGCTAGGAAAGATTTAGACATTTGTAATTCATGTATTTTGTTTGATGTGTTGGAGTCGCTAAAAGAGGCTCTTAAGCTTGATGCAACAAATGAGTTTACTCTTCAAACCCCATCCCATTCCCCACCAAAAAAAAAAAAAAAAGGAGAGGGAGAGAAACAAAAAGAAAAAGAAAATAAGATAATCACGTTTGATGTTCAATTTTTGTGAAGTCAATCTATTAAGATGTAATCTTTAATATGGTCTATATTGGCAGTCAGTGCAATTACAAAATATTACTATAGCAATCTTTCACAAAATTAGATAAATTTATCATCTTATTTTTAAATTATTTTTCCTCAATTATACATTACAAGGGGTAAGATTGTAAATTTTACCTTATCTTATAAAAGAGTACCTGAATAAGTACTTATAAATAATATTTTCCTACTTATATGTAAGAGGAGACTTATTAATAGCTAATGAAATTAAAAAACGTGAATGGAGCTAGACTCAGTATGTTTCCAAGGGAAATAATAAATTATTTCATTATCATATGAACTTTTGTGAATTTGAAAGTTACAGGTTTCCTTAAAGATAAAACTTAGTTTGAGGAATCTGGAATTGCATTGGATATAAATCATGACTATAGAAAGACATGATTTTAGGTATTATTATTGTTGTTGTTTTTACTACTATTATTAGATAATAGGATAATTAAATTGATTTCAATTATTTTTTATACAATTAGCGGAACACTAGGGAGGGACACATACTCGAATCTAAGAAATAACTAGGTGAGGGCACTTATAGTGCAAGTGGGACTATAATTTCCATCATATTACTACGCAAAATTCATCGAAAGTATAAAATATTTAGAAGAAAATTAATGCATTTTTTTATTTCTCTTTTCCCAAAACAAACAAGATAGTTTTTTATGTGCCATTATTTGCCCAATAGGTTACAATACAACAATTTTATTTTGCCTACACGCATACATGATACATGTTATTATAAATACGTGTATATGTGTCAAACATCTAAACTATAAGCATCTCATACTTACATGCGTGGGCAAAATAATAAGGTTACAGGATGAATGCAAGTAATTGTTTGAAAATGGTAACGTGCTATAAAGAATGTAAACTAACCAATTCAACACGACGATCTAAAGATCTTTTCTTACAATTTATTAACTTTGTTGACTAGTAATATATTCAACTTTAATGATGATTAGTTCCCTTCAAAATTTTTTTTTAATGATTAGCTACAATACAATATACTATTTCTCATTGCCTTTTTTTTGTTTTTTAAACTATATATATGTCATGTCTTTGTATATATGTGTGTGCATGCGTGTATATATTATTATTATTATCATTATTATTATTATTTGAGTATTTTATATATTGTGAGCAAAACTTGCCATATCACATCGTTATGTCTTTAACTAGATGTTACTTCCTGTTCATTAGAAGTATTTTTGAATGTTCGTCTTCTAGTGCATGAGTGCTATTATAGAGCCCATTACATGACGCTAACTAGTGTAGGATGCACAATAAAAATATACGGGTCGTGTTTTTAAGTTTCTTTATGACATTAAGTCTAACAAGTATAATTACACTATATTTTATGTAAGAAATTTCTTTAGAACTTTACTCTTGCAATGCATGAATAAAAATCTAGTAATAAAATAATAGAGGAAAAAGTTGAAATGAAGGTGGATATTTGACATTGTACTTCATATGATAAGGAAAAGTAATGAAAAAGTGGGTTAAAAGAAATTGAAGTGATTAAAAGAAAAAAGAAATTTAAAAAAAAAATGGAAACATTAGAGACCCGTTATACCCTGTGGGTCTCTCATGTGTCCCTTTCCTAAAGTCGATTTCGGAGAAAATTGGCTCCACGCTTCAATTCAAATAAGTAAAATAAAATAAAAGAAAAGAAAATCATTTTCTCACGTCACTTTTTCTTGACTTTTCCAAACCACTTGTAACAATTTCTTTGCGGTAGGGGGTTGGCGGCCTTTACTTTGAAAATGCCAGGCAACTAATATCTAAGACCATATCGTATGACACGATATATATGATGTTATATAATTATGTGATATACATTAAAATATATTATATAAGAAATCACAATCTTATAGTGTGTCTTTATACTCGCTACATAATTATATGACACTATATAGTGTTATACATATAATGTTAGATTATTTTTAAATTATATTTAATCTCATAACACTATAAGATGTCATATGATTATGTAACATAATATATGGTGCTATACCGGAATTAAAGGTGCATATGACCACCTAAACAAGGGAAATTTTGTTCAAATCAAAACATAATGTTATATGATTATGTAATGAATTATAAGGTCCTATATCAAAATTAAGGGGAAATTTTGTTCAAATCAAATGAATACGGTCTCATTTAAGCTCCACATACAGGCGTGGGGTGCACATGCAAGCAAGTGGCATACATTATTATCTTCGAATGAAATGTTTGCCACGTATATATATTTCCAAAGAGATTTCACATCTCACTATTAGACAAACTGTCGGTATGATTTTTGTCCTATACTGCATGCATACCACAGGATGTACGAGTCTCGCAATCAAGTTGCTAGATAGTTACATATTGTATAGAGCCCATTGAACATAGTGTTTAATTAATAATGTGATAGGTAGTATTGACCTTGTCGTTACTGGAGCCCCAAACGAATTGTAAAAATTGGACCCTTATAATAAATATCAACAAGGGGTTGGAAGGGGTAGAGCCCCCTCCCTGGGCTGCCCCCTTAATTTTTTTTTTAGGTACTATATTCCTTAATTTTTTTATTTTAACCTTTAATAGCTCTTCTTAAATTATCAAGATTTGGTATTCAACATATGTCATTGGAAATATAATATATATAACGGACCAAAAATTACTTGAATACCACACATTTTGCAGTTTTAGAGGCAAAAATATTAATCAAATATTCCCAATATAATTTTTTAACCATAAAAATTTCTTATTCGTCAAATTTCAAACCAACAATTCCTCAAATTTCAAACCAATAAATCAATACTCAAATTTCAATACTCACTCCCTAAATCAAGCTAATTAACCAATAAACCTCATCAATCCCTAAACCAAACCAAATAATTAATTAAGCAATTAACCTCTTCAATCCCTAAACCAAATCAAATAAACATTTAAGCAACAAACTTCCTCAATCCCAAACAAGCTAAACCGGATAACCATTTCACCATAAACCTCCTCAATCCCTAAACCAAATCAAATAACCATTTAAGCAACAACTCTCCGCAATCCCTAAACCAAACTAATTAACCAATAGGCAAAAAAACCCGTACATAAAAGTATAAAAGACTTTCTGAAGGTGAAAAAAGGGAAAAGGTTGAAGAACAATGAATTATATAACATTACAGTGTTCCACCTTGAAATTTTAAGGTAGGTCCGTCTCTACCAATTACAATGTAATCGAATCAGGCAACGTACATATAAATTACAATGAAAATGGAAATGATAAAAATCAATGTAAAAAAAAAATCAAATAATGGGTGATCAATTTGTAAAATGGAATATGGAAATTAGAAATTACAATGAATTCCTTCCAGTTCCTCATTTCACCTCACCTCTATGGCTCTGTTAACAACTCAAAGAAGGCAGGCACAACAACACAAGCAGAAGGCAGCGGTAGTAGAAACACTTGGCAACAGCAGAAGCACCTAGCAGCAGCAGAGCAAAGACTAAGTTTGGACGTACAGCTCATGGCCGCAGAGCAGAGCAGAAAAGAAACAAGCGGTATCTAATGGACAGCAGACTACTCACGGCAGGCCGACAGCACCGGGACAGACAGCAGCACTGCCGCAGCGGATGACGATTGATTCGGAGGGGTCATGATGGCGAATTGAGAGGCAAAGGGATTGATTAGCACATTAGGGTTATTCAATTTCCAATTAGGGATTTGCGATTTGGGGATTTTTGGAATTTAGGGTTTTGGGTAATTGGGAGGGGTCGTGACCTTTGTCTGTTTTCAATTTCTTTTGTTTTAGAATTTCCCCCCTCTTTTTTTGGCCCAACTAAAAAAATTTTTTTCTTTTAAAACCTGGATTTGAGAAATTATTGTTTTTGGGTCAAAATAGGCCCTTAAATTTTTTGGCCTTGGGGCCTTACTTTCTACATTTGGGCCCCAAAAACATTTAAAAAAAAAAAAAATCATAACTGTTTTGGGTCAGGTATAATTAACTTATTTGGTCAAAGGTGGCTGTCTCATCAGCCTCAGCCCAAGACTAGGTCTGGTGGTAAGTTCTCATTGAACACATTAAAAATGTGACACCATAAAATAGTGTCGAATGAACTCCATAGAAGAAGTAGCTAGATAGTTGCATCTTTGCGTTTTCAATCACGCTTGGCTGGGCATCGCCTTGAAACTTGGCTTTCAAACAATGGCAAAATTCAATTATTGTTATTATTTTATGGAAAAGTCCCTTTTTTTTTTGGGGAGAGATATGAAAAGAAAAAATTTTCAACAACTTCTTAAAAATTTTGTTAAAAAACATTCCATTCACGTGTATTTTAAGCTAAAGCCATGTGTATTTTAAATTCACATGAAACCTCCGTTAGATTTTGAAAAGGGACTCAGATTAAAAAAATTTAATTAATGTTGTTAGAAATGTGCAATTTATATTTTTTAATATATTTTTTGGTTTATTTAATATTAGATTCTTACCCCTGCGTTGCACAGGAAGATACTAAATTAAATTATATCTTAATATTAGTACGAAATGTTAAATAATATATGTTAACCACATTAAACTACAATATTAAATATTCTGATTATCTTATTGTTAACTAATAACTATTATATTTTATTTGATATGAAATGCTATTAAGTAAGCTCATTATGGATGGTAAAAAAAAATCGGTCAAACTTGATACTCGCGGGTACTCGACCCTATTAAGGAAGAATACCTTATTAAACAAGTAATTAGGTTGGAGATGAAATAAAGAATATCGGTTCAATATGAGAATGGATCACGGAAGGTTATTATATTTTTTACCCGTAACCGACACATTTAATCGTTTCTTGTCAAAAATAAAAATATTTAGAAAAATTTAAATGGTTTGATAAGTAAAAAGATAATGAAAAACTTGTCAAGAAAGTTTAGCAATTTCAAGTGCAATCGTAATTCCATCTTAGGGACACCGCCCTGTGCAAACCTTACTAAAAGAACTCAGAATTTACAAACTGTGGGCTATTTTAGCAAATATATTAAAATTCGAATTTGAGTTTGAATTTTGGGCAATTATATTGATAATACAGATTTTAATCTTCACACCACATTTTAAGGTCACCAAAGATAAGAAGGAAGAAGGATAACCACACTACAGTATATTTACATATATAACCTAGATAAATAAAATATAGTGCTCTTCCGATCTATAAAATACAATGTGGCCGATGCACATTTTTATAATTCTAGGTCCCAAATTTCATTGGATTTATTCTCTCACAGCATTTCTGGAACAATAACCATCCACTGCATTTCTACTTTTTGCCAGGGAAAAATAAAAAAAGGAAAAAACTGAGTCGCAAGGGCAAACGCAAAGTGGTTGCCGTGAAGCATGAGTTCCATTCTATTGGTCCATGTTCCAAATTGAAGAAAAATCCCTAGGAACTCTCCTCTAGTATTATAGACTGGTAAGAGAATAATTATAATCATTTACAATCAAAAACTTGATAGGTTGATTTTTTTTTTAAATTTTAATTAATTTATCATGTCAATTGTGAATTCGAAGTCGACTTGGAGCCATCGCCAGTGCCTTGGACTAGAAATGGATGAATCTCCACTGCTGTAAAAACAAGAGCAGCCGTGGTGACAAAAAAAAAAAAAAAATTAAAAATTAAGAAATAAAACGAGGAGGGAGAGATCTGAAGTTTGAATGCTAGCTGGAGAAATTAAAAATGATAATGTAGGACGTATTTAAATGAGGGTTATCAATGTAATGCTATTTAAGGGCTTCTGAGTAATAAAAAAGGTAATTATATTCTCACCACAAAATTAATCATTACACCACATTATTATTCGACCACAAATTAAAAATAATTTTGATAAACACACCATAAGAATTTTACAACTACATATATTTTTCTAACTATGAATGGCAAGCAAATCAACTTATCTGATGCCTGCTATCTATTCCAACATGATACAAAAGACAGAGATAAGGAAGTTCTACTCTCTCAAAAAAAATAAATTATTTCTATGTTTTTGTTGGAATTTTGGGTTAAACATTTTTTTAAAAATTTTTTAAAAATAATTCTCAAAGTGCATACTTATTTGCTTTCACTATTGAAAAAGGATATTTAGTGTGCATTAGAAAAAAAAACTAAGTTATGAATCTTTACTTAATTAAATGAAGATAAATAGGGAAATATATATAGTCAAATTAAGAATGCATCAAAATAACACAGTGATAATAATCATATTAAAAATATTTTGGGTTTGGTTTTGTTGTGAGCAATTTGAATTATTGATATAATTATACTTGTGGTTATTTAAGTAAATTCATAGTTAGAAATATAAATATATATATATATATATATATTTTTTTCTAACTATGAATTGCAAGCAAATCAACTTACCTGATGTGTATTATCTATTCCAACATGATAGAAAAGATCAAGATAAGGAAGTCCTATCCCTCAAAAAAAAATATTTATTTATTTCTATGTCTTTTTTGGAATTTTGGGTTAATTTTTTTTTAAATTTTAAAATTTTTTTTAAAAATAATTCTCAAAGCACATACGTATTTCCTTTCACTATTGAAAAAGGATAATTAGTTTGCATAGGGAAAAAAAACTAAGCTATGAATCTTTACTTAATTAAATGAAGGTGAAGAGGGAAATATATACAGTTAAGAATGCATTAAATCAACACAATGATAATAATCATACTAAAAATATTTTGGGTTAGGTTATGTTGTGGGCCATTTGAGTTATTGATATAATTATACTTGTGGTTATTTAAGTAAATAGAATTATTATTTTAAACTGTAGTGTAGAAATTAATTTGTGTGGTGAAAATATAGTTATCCTAATAAATATGTTGTGGTATGGGGATTAAATTGTGTAGTGATAGTATAATTGCCTTCAATTATTGTTGGCATGGCATGGGAAATTGGATAAGTGGTCACTTTTACAAACTGGAAAAAATTGCAGTTGCCAAAGTCTACACGTAAATGATGACCCATTCTTCACCAATTGAAAGTGACTGAACTGGTGCGCCTTGTCGTATTTCTTGCGAGGGAAATAGGATAGTCTACATGCTGTCGGCATGTGTTTTTTATTCGGATGTTGATGTTGTATGGACGGAAAGTATTCCTATGTTTTAAGGCTCCTAGGTAGATAAGACTATTTTTAGTGATGAATGAACGAAACGTTTATATAAAAAAAAAATAAAAAAGTGATTTTTCATATAAAAAAAAAAAGTGATTGAACTAGAGCCATTTGCAGCCAAGCTTCCCAACTTTTATCTTCATTTACACTTTCATCTCCAACTTTTAAATCTAAACCAGTAGTTCCAACCTTTGAATAAATGGCATAGTTCATCTAAACGCATACATTTAATTATAAAAAGATTAGAATATGTTTGGCAACCATTTAAATGATGATTGGAATTTAATTTAGAGTTCATGTTACAGAAACTACAGAGAAGTGAAATATTTGCACAGAATAATTACACGTGCGCAGTCTGCATATAATGATAAAATTTTAAATTAAGTTTTTACATAATTGTTTTGTCGTTAAACACAAGTAATGTGAATTTCAAATTTAATTTTAATTATAATAGCATTTCACTTAAATGGTTCCTAAATAAACCCTAATATTTAAATGATTTTTTATTCTAAAATCCAATTACCTTACTTATCGGAGATGTGTCAGGAGCTCACCGTGGGCCGGATAGGCTTGGCGAATAGCCGTTTCCTTTGGTCTCCCGGACAAGTTTGTCACCTCGAAAAATGTGACATGAAATTTTTGAGTTATATGAGGGAAAAACAAGAAGTGAGCACTATACCTGGACCATAAAATTAATGGTTAATACATGTAAACTTTCTTATGTACAAATAGCATTATCCATTTCATACAAGCCAGTCTTCATATCATTACCCACCAAAATCCCAAAAAAAAAAAAAAAAAAAAAAAAAAAAAAAAAAAAAAGAGGCGACCGAGACATGCAAAACTTAATTCTACATATTAAACAATAGAAATTAAATAATGCAGTAGCCTCTAACCCTACAGTGTGCACTTCTTGTTTTCCCTGTCCGTGCAGTCATCATATACCACCGTTCTAATTAACGTACGGAATGTTGCCTTTCTCATTGTTGATAACTATTTCTATAATTAATTTCACCCTTCAATTCCTCAACATTGTATCTTAGCTATCGAGCTTGCTGCCTTGTTCCCATGTCTCCAGCCATAAGCAACCTGAACTCTGTGCGCTTCCTCTAGAACTACTTAATCACAGAGCTTGTATATTGAGTAAAAATGTTCAAATACTAGACTTTGGTGTCATAATAGTATCAATCAGTGATACGGTATAATATCAACATATTAAACACCAGACATTTGATGCTGTAACAGTACTAGATAGTAATACGGCATAGCATTAGCACATCATTCCACCATCCTCAAATCACATCATCTATGTGGTGCCCTAAGTCGAACTTAACATGCAAGAATATAAAACCTAGTTAAGCATGATAACTTAATATAATTCAAACTAGGAAACTAATAAATTGCATAGAATTAAATCTCTTATGCATCAAGAAAAGTACACACGCTCCAACTCATTCTTTCGGCCTAAGAAATAAATTAAATTTGCATGCTAAGTAATATTACACATAAATAAGGTCATGTAAATATGTAACAATATTTTGGACACTTGGATAAAAATTAGGAATGCCAACATCTAAGATTTTTGGACTAATAATCTCCCCTTTTGACTTTTCTAATTTTTCAAAGCATGTAATTGCTCAAGGTGTCAGAAATATTTCCTAAGGGTTTAAAAATATGTAAACAATAAACTAAACTCTCTCCTTTAATAAGAAAACTCACCCTAAGGATATTTCATAGCACAAAACACAAAACACTAACTCACAAAAGTCAAACACATATATCAGAGTTAAAATGCAAAAGTACTAAAGCAAACAAATCAGATCAAGATATATCTTGATCAGCTACTATTTCTTCTCTCCCTTTTTGACAAAGGAGAAAAGTCAGATAAATCTTGCAGAAGTGTTACTGTGACAAGAGCCAATGATTTAGAAAACCATATTAGAGCTCAAAATGATAACTTCCTCTAGCAAATTGTAGTAGCTAGCATAGGGATATTAAAGCAAAAACATCACAAAATATAAACAGAAACTAAAAACAGTAAAACTGAAAAACTTAAAGATAGAAATTTTAAATGGAGTGTTTTAAGAAATCAGTAAATGCTTCTGGAGAATATCTCTTGGGGTTCCTTCATTTTCCTGTTTACTTGCATCATTCTAGAATTTTCTTCTGTTTCTTGGCCTTTTTTTGTCTCTCTTTTTGGTGGAGCCATCATCGTCATCAGATGCTCTTTTCTTTTTCTTTTTCTAAGGGGTGGTTGCACCATATGCATCCTCCTTGGCTCTTTTTTTGGATCATCCTCCTTCTGCTTAGCAGCTTCTTCATCAACCATAGCAGGAAAGCTCCTCAGGAGCCCACTAATGTCTTCATCCTTATATGCGAATGTTTGTCAATTTAAGAGTAAACAATGCACCATAAGATTACACAAAGGATAAAAACATTTAACAAAAGAATTATGAGAAGTAGTAAGATCAGTGACTTGTTTCCTGAGTTGATTCAAGTCCTCCTTGATACAGAATATGTCCTACTGAGTGAAAACTCTACTGGTATTTTTGCTAGAATATCTCTTGTGCCAGAGGAGATCTGTGATCTGATAGGAGATGAGATGACTTTGGAGCAGTGATCCATTCTGAGTATGTCAAGAGGCCTGGACCGCTGATCACCCTTTCTGTCCTCTATCCCTGATCCTTTAGATAATTGTAAATAACCTAAGGAAATGTTAGTTTGTAAGTTTTGGATTTTCTAGGTCCACTACTAGAGATGCAACCTGTGATTATATAAAAAATTTTCTTCACCCCAATCGACCTTATATTTGGTTCCCAGCTGATATAACAACATGGCTCTGGGTGTGTTTATCTTAGTTTTGTGTGTGAAAAGATCCAAATTGGTCATGACAAACTTATGCAACATTTTGTACTTTTGGTTCATGCTGGCTAAGGGTATCTTATTTCTTCTAGCTGGCCAGTTGTCTCCCATAATTTCCTTAGCAATTGCATTATTAGACATATTGAATCTCTCATTATCCTCCTCATCAACGTTAAACTATCTAATCCCTAGCCACCTCCTAAGACTCTCAGCAGTAAACTTGACCATTCTCCCCCTCACATAGTTCTTAGTTGTGAACAGACAGTCAAGACTTCCAAATTTCTTTGGAATGTTG
>CAVNYN010200216.1:716-14824 GCA_963692815.1 Nyctanthes arbor-tristis
CCCCCCCCCCCCCCCCCCCCCCCACATTAACCAGGAACCTAATTAACTCCTAAAATTCATCCTGGAGCAAACCCATCACCAGTGCCACCTCTTTTTGATGTCCCTGTCCCCGACCCCAACAAACGTCATCGACAATCGGGCAATCAATTGTAGAATTTAATTACAATTTTAAGTTTAAATAGTGTGAATTTATCTCCACAGAAACCTTTCTACAACACTCTAATAAAATATACACATCCAAGAACAAAGAATCTGCAGTACATTTCCTTCAATTTGTTTTCTCCACGTTATCAGTTCTGGTCGATATAGAGGTGATAGGTAAAAATAGAAAACAAATATATAAAATTGTAGGTGGATTAATTGAAATCAACAGACATTTAAATTCCAACCTAGGCAGAGTTAATCGTAGAGATAAACAACTATTGTATTAAGGTTGAAGGGGATGCGAAACCTATAAGCTCCATCTGTCTAGATCTCTGACTGCCTATTTCATCGATGATTAATATATGGTATTGCCAGTCATCGGCATCAGGTGGAGAAGAATCGTATGTTGGTGTATCCAAGTGTGCACAATTGAAAATAATATAATGATTGTTTCTAATAACCTCAAACTGTTACTGACTTACTGTCATTTCACTATCTTAAAAACTGATAATTTTTTTTATGAAGACAAATTTGAAGTGAAATATCGTAAATTTTCTATCACAACTGCGTATCAACTAGTGTGTGTTTTGAAGTATTTCGTGCGTATGGATAAAGTGTGGAAGACATAATTAAATGAATAAATTTGTCCTCTTATTATTATCGCAATGAAACAAAAATACCAAACTACATATATATAAAATCACTCGATAATGTTTTGAATTTAGAAAGCCAAAAATATATGACCATTAGATGTCACATTTACAGCATCCAAAAAATGATTATAACTAGTAAAGCAAACAAAAAAAGAGAGAAAAAATCAACGGTGTGTGTAGAGTGAGCTGAATTAGAATGATCCTCATGTTCAATATTCTGTACCACATGCTGCTCCACAAAAAATGAATCTCGTCCCTCCCTCTTGATTGGCAATCTAGGATGCCTAGTATCTCTAGTGACTCTTTTTCTACATTCATTCCACCATTAACACGAGCAGAATAAGCAGTAATAGCTAGTTAAAGGAATAATTTGTTATACTAACTAATAAATCACGTATATCGTCACACAAGTGATATTAATGGAAATGGACAGGATTAAACCAAGCCATCTCTTCTGGACGTGGCGCGAGACAAGCCAATCTTTGCTCATATAATTACTTTCGTTATTAGCAAGGGGCCTGTATAGCTGAAACCAAGCAAAGAAAATGTATACACTATATACCTCAACTGTGGAATTGCTCTTGCATATTTTGGAGGTGCCTCAGCGATTGGTTCAAAATTTTGCCTCTTCCATATCCTATCCCTCCCCAAGATAGTACCGATACCCCATCTGCAAAGCACAAAAAGTCTCAACGATAATAAAAAGAGACCAAAAAAAAAAATGTTCTAATGACAAATGTAACCTATATATATATATATATATATATAATGGTTGATTAGTGGTCTAGTAAACCAAGCACATTGTGATTGTTTCATTATAGATTGCAATATATATATATATATATATATATAGCTTGAAGATGTGAATAAATTGTCAACGTCCAATGAATGTGGACGGCAAGCTAGAGAGTATTATAATTAAACTATTATCCAGACAGATAGTTTCAGTTAGGTGCGGTTTGTAAAACATCATCAAAGCAGCCAATGTCCCAGAGAGTCATCAAGAAAATGCACTAACAGCACAAGCTAAGTTGCAGAAGTGAAAAAGTTTGAGTCCCTGTTCTACTCAATCGGTATTATGTAAAGACCTAAAGCAAGAACTACATCAAGAAAATTAAAAAGACAAGAACAATGGGAATTCAGCAAGGAAAATCCATGATCTTCCTCATATTGCAAAGATCATTAATTATGTTCAGTCATATCAGCGTGTAAATCAGAAACAAAAACCAGAAAATAAGGAGAACTAAAAAGAATAACAAGATCAACCTACCCCATTCGAAGAATCACATTGATTTTCTTTCTCTAACTCCTTTAGCCATGAGTATGTACTTCCCATTTTCGAGTCTCCTGAGTTCGAACACGATCACCACGTAGTCTAGAAGGTGTTGCGCTGTCAACTTCAGGCCAGACGACCCTTGGTTGATAAGAATCTCAATCGTCCAACTAGCTGATTCAAGTTGTCGACAAATCCTGAGGACTTTCAACAAATTAACCATCAGTTTTCTGCCCGGATTCAGGCCGGTGATCGCAAAACCGTTTACAAGAATCAAGAACTGAAGCGGTACAACCTGGGTGCCGTTTTGAAGCTTGGTGACATGAGGGATAACAAATTCCATTTCTTTTTGGGAATTAGGGTTTTGCGAAGTGCGTTCGATCAGAACTTCCAAAGTGGAAAGTGATTGTCTTAGTTGGAGTTATCCAGTTGAGGGAAAAATTAATAATGATAACCTAATAAAATTCATGCAATAATTACAGAATCTTCGTTTTCAGATTCCCCCATTTTCATTGGCTTTGAAGCCTACCAATGAAGGTCTATTTCTTATGTCTTAAGCTAATTATATTTTCACATTTATCCTCTATCTATATATGGAGAGAGCATGGTCAGTCAACCATTTTTTCCCTTATACAATGGGTAATCTATGCAGTAACACTATTTGGAAAAGTCTAAGGTAAAACTTGTTTTTTTCTTTTTTTTTTTGGTGGTAATAAAGCTAAAAACCTTTTAAAGATTTCTGGCTTCTCTTTCTTTCCCTTTCCATCAGTTTTTAAATCCCTAGTTCTCGCTTGAAATCCACAATTTCAAAACTATTTCAAAACTTTGATTCTGTTCCTGATCTCATCACATAATCTTTGCCCGAGTCTGCAGCGTGATTTTCGCTCTAATTCACTCATTTTTTATGGTAGGGTTTTTCCAGTGAAAGAACAGCCGAGCCTTCAAACTTCAATGAAGAAAGGGCGTACTTTGAAGAAATTCATTTGAGTTGGTAATTTTCTTTTAAATTTGTTATTTCTTACCCAAGCTGCTCATACCATGTTGCTTCTAAATAAATTATTATGGGTTACATTACTTATCTCTCCATTATGTTGCTTTTTTAGACCAGAGAACATAATAATGCTAACAAATAGTTTAATGTATCTTTTAAATTTTAGTTTTAACAATGAAATTTTAATCATCTTATTTCTTATGTTGCCAACACAGAAGAATGCTTAGATTTTGTACCGACGAGAATCATTGTGATCAATTTGTGGTAAGTGGCTAACACGAATTCTAAAGTTGTAATAATTCTCTAAAGTCTTTACAAAATTCTAGATTTTTGAATTCTACTTTCTCCGGCAATTGTTGTTCCACCACTTATTTTCCTTAGTCTCTGCCAATTGCTTTGCCAATCAATTTGGTTATCATCTTACTAAACGTCATGAAGTGAAATTGGTAATGAAGCATGTTTTGTTATTAGGAATTGTGTGGACCTTCCGGATGCTAAAATTCATTTAAAGAGACGTACTTGCTCTAGATTTTCTTTTGAGCAACTTGCAAATGCTACTGAAGGTTATTTAGGTGCAATTATTTCTAAGCAATTATATCCGCTAGCGCACGATATATGGTGTTCAATGTATGATGTCTAATTGGTTATCTGGTAGGCGCCTATTGGCCACCCCCTGTGGTGTCTAATTGATGCCTGCCACATAACACATTGGACACCATAGAAAAATTGTACCCACTGAGGTAAGTGGGTAACATTGAACTTCATGGACACATTCTGCAAAACCTTTTCATTGCTGCGACATATAGGCCCATCTAGGAATTGTTAGAAAAAGAAAGCAAGGTAAAGCCCTGTTTGATCCTCTTTATCTAAACACATTATAATCTCATCTACCACTCATTTGACTACTGATTTGATAACTACTCATTTATAACCATCAATTTCAAACTTCTATTAAATTTACACCACTCATTTCACCTTTTTATAATTTCTCTTTATAAATCAGCTACTATAAATTGAATCAAACAGACACTAATCAATTGTTTCTTTTATAATGTTTTGTAGTTCCCATAAAGTTGCAATTCTTTCACCTTCTTTAGTTGAAACTGCTTTTCATTTGTCTCTTTTTCTATCTATATTTGTTTATTTACTTATTACCTTGATCAGTCCATGAAGATATATTCACTCTCTATTTTCACACGGATTATGAAAATTGAATTTTTTCTTACTGGAGAAAATTGAATTAATATATAGTTGGAAAATTTACTTTTGGTTGCATTTTTTCTTATATGTGTCTATTTATTTATCATTTCCACTACAATTAAATCATGGTATTGCATATATATTTCATATCAATGCAGATTAGATAGGAGTCTAGTACGAAATTAAGAAATTAATTACATTCTTAACATTTAACAAGGTAAGCGTGCTATAATTTAGGATGAATAAATAAATATCCTTAAGCATATATCTTTATTTTTTGGAAAACCATAAGAGTATCTTCATTGAAAAGGGAGGCTACCGGTATTTCTTTTCCTGATTAGTATTGATGCCAACAAACTGAATCCTTTTCTTTCTTTCTTTCTTTTTCTTTTTCCCCCCCTTTTTGTTTTTGATATCACCATTCCTTCTAAATAGTGTGAATGGAACTATGATGAGACGTCTAAAAGACAATAGATTCAAAGTTGAATTTCATCAAAAAAATTGATTGGTGAACGTGCTTAACTCTCTGACCCTGTTTTTCTTTTTGTTTTCTTTATTTTTTCCAAAACTAATTTTTGAACTATGTGAGATGAAGATGAAAGTGGAATAAAGATATACTGGACAAATTTATTCATATACAAGCTATTCTACATCAAGTGGTGTAATCCTATCAACCAAAAGAACCAGCAGGTACTACTATATAAGGAAAATGAGAAAAATAAAGGGAGGGAAATAAGCAACAATCTTTGTGATTTTAACGATCCAGCCTCAACATGCCCTTATATTATGCTTGATATTCTGTTAAGGTGAATGTATAGTGCTAATCTTAAATGATCCTAGGACCACTTGACCCTACTTTTACTGTCCAAAAATTAGAAGTTGACTTTAACAACATCCAACTCTCCACATCAAGTTGTTGGATTGCTATATACTTGAATTATTTTACTTGAATGTTGAAATACAGAAGTTTGCTACTTGAAATTGCCAAATTATGATTGCAACTTTGATCATCAGTTTGGGTTGAGATGCTCATTATACTTTAGAAGTAGAAGAATTAAGATTGGTATCTAAAGGAAGTCCATATAAAAAGTACATCCACACACCTACTTTGATTGATAAATTTCTTGATAAGTCTTCCCGGTTAAGGCACATATTTTGTTTCCTGATATAAAAATGGATATAAATCCTAGCAATCGCTGCAACGACAGATTCTACTATTATCCGGGGTGAGTATGGTTGGACACTCATGGAAATCCCATTCAGGCCCATGGATTCTTTTTGATGCAAAATTAAATACTTGTTACTGCTACTAATATGTATGGTATAAAGATGGTACCATTTACCATGATCATAAAAAAGTTACAGTACTGGTAATTTGATTTACTACCTGTTTTCCTTAGAATTATTAATTTAGCACTGCTAACATGACAATTCTTTTTCTTTTCTTCTTTCAATTCATAGACAAGCGACTATATTGGAATTGGGTAAAATTATCAGCTTCAAGGAAGACATGTTGAATGTAAATGAACTTACTTATTTGTTTATCTTTTGAATCAGTTGCTTATTTACTACTCCCTCCATCCCACAAAGATAGGCAGGTAGTTAATTTCACACGAATTAAAAAATGGTTGTTAATATGGTTGGGACAATTAATTTTACATGTATTTTCTATTTATACCCTCCTGTATTATTAATATTGAATTGTATTGGTAGTTGGTGTGGATGATTAATTAGGGACAAAATATATAAACAAAAAATTAAATGCATGCTCTATTTAGTAAGTGGTCTATCTTCGTGGGATGGACGAAAATAAAATACTGGACTATCTTTATGGGACGGAGAAAGTACTACTTTTCCCATAGTTTGTTATCTTTTATAGGCTTTGTAATTAGCAACAATTATGATCCTATTTGTTTTTTTGGGTTTCACATTGAATTAACTAAGACTGTAATTGGGCACTTGGTTTGTTGAACGACATGAATTTTGCGGGTATTAAGTTGGATGAGGGCTGAAAACCTCTAGCCTAACTTACTTAATTATTGTATAGTAATCAATATTCTAAAGGGGATTGGTGGAATCACGTCCAATGCTTCCTGATGAGATTCTAAAAGCGGTTTATATCAAGATATAATGGAGATCGATGTACTTAGAGTTTATCTATTTGTATTATTTTGAGCATTTATATATAACTATCAGTTTTTAACCTTTTTTTTATTATGTTCTGTTCATGGAAATTTGATTATGAGTAACTATTCAACTTTCTTATAGATTAATATAGTATTTTTTAGAACTAATCTTCCCGTACAATGCACGGGTGAAATACTAGTAATTATAATTAAAGAATTAATATGATCAGAAATCAACTGGAATTTGGCAAATATGTCTTCGACTACTCTAGTCCACCGGTTAACGTATAACCTGTTAATCCATGCTTTAACTGATCCGTCTTCTAAACGTAAGGTCATATATGTAGTGTAGTAAAATGTGAAATCGGTTGGGTTACACCAGTTAAGCAAAAACATTTTCGAAAAATAGTGCCACTTAGCACCACTCATGATATAGAGCCATGTCTATAATATAATAGTATTAAAAGATAAATCTGTTTAAGATAATTTATATTAACTGAACTTATCATTTAATGACAAATATATATTGTGACATAAAATAATAATCATCAAGGGATAAATAACCATATTTTTTTGGCGCTATAGTGTTAGTTCTGAGAAATGAAAAGAAGCTACCCTAAAGATTTGACTAAGTCGTATATGGCCCATATAGCCAATATCCGACATCTTCATTCATCATGGCTCGATTGGCAAAACATAAAACATGAGAGTTAAATAGGGAAAAGCAATATATAGTTGGATGACAAACCTTGACCGCTTCCTGAAAATCCGCGCTGTTATTCGTCTTTCAGCTTGAATAGAACTCCTTCCCCAGCTAACTCTCTCATTTTCCGATATCTACAAATTCAATAATCCAGAGATAAATATAACTAAAATGATCTTTCTACATAGTCGATTGAACTACTAGTAATCAGCAGTCGATACTTTTATAGTATAGATCAATGGAGTAGAAATATAACTATTTTCCAACCCAATGTCCCTCATTAGATAGTCATGTGTCTTTTCTTATATAAGGCACGGAAAACATACTGAGCTAGCTTGTACTCTGCAGAGATAGCTCGATGTCACGCCCCGCATGTGACACGGGCGAGACGGCAGCAGATTGGCGATGCCGAGGCAGAAACGGGCACAGATGTGGCGCACGGCATGGGACGTGGGCGCCCGGCCAGTGGGAACGGGATATTAAAAACAGCCCCGGCATGGCATGCCGACCCGTGTTAGTTCCCGAAAATTTGGCTAAGTGTGGAAGCCAAAATATGATGGGCCCCAGCCGAGAAAATCCGTGGTCGAGAAAGACGGCCATAACCGACGGCTGGAATGATGACAAGCAAGTGGCACGCAAGTTGGCCAGAATTTCGGCTGGGCCGGCAGTAGGCATGGCAGGCCGAAAAGCAGCTGGCAAGGCGGGCCAGCATGTGGCTGGCATGGTGTGCCGAAAGGGACATTTGGCCAGCTGGCCTTGCAAGTGGGCCGAGAGGGGCGGCCAGACAGCTGGCCATGCAAGTGGATCGAGAGGTACAGATTTCCAGCCGGCCGTGCAAGTTACTGGAAGAAGTCAAGAACGACGGCTGGCCAAGAGCTGGAACGACAGCTGGAACGTTGCTGGATGGCCCAGAACGACGACTGCAAGCTGCTGGGAATGACGGCTGTGCCAGGGGCCGCACAGCTGGGCCGTAATACTGCTGGCGTGGGGCTGGCAACAAGCTGGGACGTGCTGGAAGCTGCCATGCCAAAAACTAAACCAGGCCCGGCCCATGACTTTGAGTGAATTTCGCCTATAAGTTGGGGTGAACCCCATTGTAAATACAACAAGTGAAAAGTAGCAAATTCTTAGAGAGTTAGTGTGATACAAGAGTGGAACACTTAAGTGAGGTTGTGTGAGTTTCGTTCTTGTAAACGTTATTATTGTAGTGTCATTAAAACGTTCTAGCATTCTCCAAGATTGTCTTTGTACTTTACTCACTTCCGTTCAATATATTCGCTACACGTTTGCGGCCTTTAACCTCGAGTGGTTAGGGGGACATGTGGGAAGTCGTGTGGGACGACGTTGATTTGTGGCATAGAGAGCCAAGTGTGAGGCTAGAGAGAGAAAGTAGTAGTCCAACCGTTGTAAAACGTCATTTGCAAGTGTATATAGTTCGTTTGCGTTCCTAGCCAACTTCGGGTGCATTTCTTGCCATTATCTTTGTTCGGTCGCCAAGTACGGTCGCTAGTACCGGTCCGGCGAGTAAAAGGCTAACTTAGCATTCAACCGCAGGGGCGGATCGAGGCAAAACGCTAAGGCCGCACGGGTGCTGGACAACGTATAAGAGCCGTAAACCAGCCCATGACATCGAGCTCCAGATGAACTTTCAATTCTTCATTTGCTTCTGCATTTTTCCTGCAAATTCAGGAGAATTACTTTCTTGATTAATGCACTAAAAATAACTTGTTTCCATGCAGACATGATTATGAGAATTCATGTAAATGGCTTAATTAGAGATCGATAATGGAGTCAATTTCTGGGTCTTTTCTTGTCTTTATGCACTTGAACAATAGCTGTAAGGAAAACAGTCTAATCGAATCATTCAGAATTTTTTATTTATCTTTGAAAAGAAGGGTGATTAATTTTTCAAGATGTCGGAAATTTTTATGATTTTCCGACAGGAGTTGGAAGGTAGTTGCATTAGATAACATGATTAATTAAATTCAGCAAAAGATTCCTAACCAAGGAATAAATGCAGAGAATATTGAAATTATTGGAGCCGTTAGGTACACATTGAAATTGATTAGTTAATTGAGTAATGTTAAACTTCCAGATTGGTTCATCAAGTAGTTCACCGGCTGTGTATTAGTATGAAGGGTAAAACTGTCAATTAAGGTATTTAAACAATTTGAGTAATGATATTTTAGGGTTAAAATTGTAAATCGGTGAACTAATTGGTAAACAAACCTGAGAGTGTGGCATTACTCTTAGTTAATTAGATCAATTTGCTAGTGTTACAACCGTTGTTATAAAGGTCAACTACCAGGGTTCTTCTTTTTCTCCATATTCACCAATTTAATTTATACATAAAATTGTTTTCCTTCACCGGCACCGAATTTCAAGAAGTATTCAGTATTGGGATTTGGTCAACGTTATTACTAAATGGAACTATGACTTGACCCAACAAAAAGAAAACGTACGCCCCTTATTGCTATTGCTATGTGTTAGTATTCGACCCAGCTCTGCCACACCATAATTCTGGTTTCATGGCTTGTTTCATATCTATTCAAAGTGATATTTGATATCTCTATTTCTTTACATGTTATGCATAGAACATACCAATCTTAAAATCAGTCTAATTATTTTGAAGTCTTGTTCTGATCGAATTGCGCCATATCCTGATTCTGGTTTCGTAGTCAGAATAATTGCTGAAAATTATTGAAATTATTGGACATGAATTAATATCATCAGTTAGGTGGAAAGCCTATGTTTCAAGGTCAACATACTATTCGTCACCCTAAAAAAAAAAATAAAAAAAAAAATATTCCACATACTATTAGGGTTTTTTTCCTCTTTATTTATATATCGTCAATATGTGGTAATTCATTATCTTCCTAGACGTTCGATCATATTCCAATACGTAAGATTAGGCCTGAGTATGGTTTGGTTTGGTCATAGTTTTAAGAAAACCAAATCAAATCGAAAACCGATGGTTTTGTGAGAAAATAACTATTTGGTTATTTTGTAATATTAAAACCAAACCATTCGGTTTTTGTTTGGTTTGGTCATGGTTATATAAATAATTATAAAATATAAATTAATGAGGTTAACGACTAGAGGCAAAAAGAGAAAATTATGTACCTTATAGGAGTATCGACTCCATAAATCGAGATTTTTTGGTAACTTTATTTTTTTAACTTTAGAAGTTTGAATCAAGAATTAAGTTAATAAATTAAAAATCAAATCATTTAACTGGTTATGGTTTGGTTATTAGTTTTAGAATGAAAATCATAACCAAATGGTTATTCGTTTTAATAACCATAACCATTTGAAAATTTAGAAAAACTAAACCAAACTGGACCAAACTGCTTGATTTTGGTTTGGTTAGGTTGGTTATGGTTAGTTTGCCCCTGCCCTACTTGAGATGTATAAAAATCTCCAGTATTCTTAAATTAAAGCAAATTTGTCTCAAATACATGTCAGCACTTTTTAAAATGTAGACTTATCATTGAAGAGTGCCAATGTGTGGAATCTAGCTAATTTATAGAGTAGGATATTTGGAAGCGAAGCAGCCAAAAAAATGTGAAGAAAATGGAAGCATTGCATTCAATGCAAGATTTTATATACTTAGGATAAAATTCACAATTGATCTTTTGAAACATTATATAAAAGTTAAAACACATAAAAATAACAGGTCAATAAAAATGACAATAGTTAATACCAACCACCATCAACGGTCTATGTATATCGAGATCTAGTGGCAAACTCTGATACATTTTTCTCCCCAACATAGCTTGACACAATTCTTCGTGAGATCTTCTACCTTACGAGGAATTCTCCAGCTTCCAATAAATGTCACCACCACTAGAAAAGGTGTCAGTAGTAACAAAATTTTAGTAACATAACCAATGCCATTACTATTAACAACAGAATAGTAACAGAGTGCATATAGCTACGGAATTAGTAACGAAATTGTTTTGTTGCTATTTTTTCGTTTCCAATCTGTTACGAATAGTAACAGAAAAAATTTGTTACTATTAACAACACAATAGTAACATATTAGTAACATAATGCAGATAGCCACGGAATTAGTAGCGGAATCACTTTTGTAGTTAGTTTTTCGTTACCAATATATTACAAATAGTAACGAAAACAATTTGTTACTATTAGCAACATAATAGTAATGTATTAGTAACGGAACACATATAGCCACGGAATTAGTAACGGAATCATTTCTATTGTTAGTTTTTCATTACCAATCTATTACTAATTCCGATCTCGGAAACAATTTGTTACTATCAGTAACGGATTACCAACAATTTCGTAACGAATATGGTTGGAGAAACTTACGAGAACATATTTTATATAAATTATGAGCAGCATATTAACAAAGATTTATAGTAGCCTAGTAGTCGAGACTTTACTCGCCAACCACCAAGACTCGAGTTCGAATCCTCACAAGAGCAATAGGGGGAACTATTTTGTTTCTAAATTCTAGTTCACGGTTAGTAAAGGAATTAGCAACAAAAGTTTGTTACTAATTAGTAACACATTTATCCATTGGTAATTTGGTAACGGCCTAACCTGTTGCTAATTAGTATTAGAAAGTTTTTACGTTACTAATTATCTGTTACTAATTAGTAATGGAATTTATATCCCGTTTCTAAATTAGCCTCCATCGAATTGGTAAGGGATTTGTAACAATATTTTTCCGTTACTAATAGCTGTTAGCAACGAGATTGACCACGTTAGTAACAGAAATTTCCGTTACTAATAGGGCCTTTTCTAGGAGTACACAATAAGAAATCCCATGGAGAGAACCATGCAAGCTCCTGCATAAAAATAACGCCAATCTCTTGCATATATGTTAGACGTTGGTTCGCCGATGGGAAACAATTTCTTGTCCCTTTCGTCTAATATTCTCAATCGCCCATATAGCAGACAAATTTAGAATGCCTGCAACAAGGAAAAACAAGAACGGGACCAAATAGTATTCACATTTGTGCATTGTTGGGGTGCTATAAATTGCAGTAAATATCACTCCTTGAAAGACAAAGTAGTAATTTTCTAGTTGGAAAGCCTCCTTTCGAAGATCAGGGACTTCTTCTTCTTTCTTCTATTCAGTTTTTTCTTTCCCCTCGACTTCTCCTTTGTGCTTGATTTCTTATCAGCTTGAGGATCCATTGTTTGTGTCATTTGAAAGAGAAAGTGAAGAAAAGAGGGATAGGAACATGTTAAAACGTGCGTGCTACATTGCTACATATATTATGAAGTTAAGAGAATTTCTTGAAGAGTTCTTTGGTACTTCTCATGATGCTTCTTTTTCTTATAATTATTAAGTAAATTTTATGATTAATTTTTTCCTAGTCCAGTTATGTATGTTTCTGGAATTAATTAATTGGTCATTTGAATTGGTAAGCAAATGAAAATGTATTAGTGGGAACATCTCATAATTTATTTTCAAAACTACAAATCAAACCCATCTTTGAAGTAATTATACTTTCATAAAAACCATATATTCTTTTGTAAGAAAACAACTCAACCTACCACATCAAATTTTATATGTTTTTGAAACTGAAACAAATTTAGACTCCATTCAAGCATCATTTTCAAGCTCATTTGTATTCGAGTCCCATACTTTATACTCGAGAGGTGTTTATATATAGGAATCTGATGTACTTATGACTCGTCATGTGGTGTGTGTGTATATATATAGATATATATGTAGATGGTAAGATCGTAAATCGATTCCTATCTAATTTCGAAAAGGAAGTTGAGTAACAATTAAAGAAATGAATGGTACTCGAAAATTTTCATGTATAGTTACTTTGGGTTTGCAATTTAAGTATGTTGAGTCTACGCGTATAATGATGCATACGTAAATGTTCCATTGTTTTCCACAGTGCCACATGTAATAATAAGTTAATTATAGATTTTGACTTTTTGGATGGTATATGTAATCTCAAGTTACATGACATACAACAACCTAAGTACCGTCCAAGCTCTATATATATATATATATATATCACATTTTTTTTTAATATATATATATATATATTTTTTTTTTTTTTTGAAACCCTGAGCTTGCACGTGCACATCATCTTGAGCTTGGTTTCTAGGATCTGTCATTAATCCGAGTGAGACTGAAAATGAAACCACGTGATGCGGTTTTAATTAGTTGATAAAAAGTTTTGCTTTAATTTCTCCTCAAATTACACAACGTACCACAGTGCGTAGCGATCTGCGAAAATCACAAAAGGAAGAGAAAAGCACATCATTGACATGATTCAATAAACCATTGAACCCATATGCAATTTGTCTGCACAAATATAACCCTAGGGCACACGGCACAGGCTTAGTGATAATGAGATAATTTTAAACTCTTGTTGTCAACATTTTAGATCTTCCATATTACTTGAAGTCATTTACCTAAAATAACACAACTAATTTGTAATTCCCAATAAACATCTGAGAAAATTATTTCTAGTAAAAACTGGGAAACTTCCATTCTTATCGACAAGAGAATTCTATTTTTCTCTGAAATAGCCTAACATAAGACACGTATACCATCTGGAATAGTTCGTGAATTGTTCATATATGTACATCTAAAGACGTGTTGATTTTTTGTAATTGTAGGAGGATTATATCCTTTCCCTAACAATAATATATATCTCAGGGTATCCGAGCACAAACCATATACCCAAATCATGAGGTAAATAAATTTTAAAAAAAAGTGATATAAGATTGGTTATAATTGGGACTTGTCCAAAATAAGGTAGAGTAACATACCCCAATTCACATGGCTAATATGCACATAAACATACACACTGAAGTAACACACGATGGCATAATCTCGACCATACATAATTAATGATCTTCATTACTCAAATCTAATGGTCCTAATTAATTCCTGCCATCAATACAAATACCATCAATTGGCTAAATCTATAACTAGGCTCTTTGGGATGCAAATGAGAGGAGGCCAGAATATAGGCCCTTCATCCACAAAAAAACACCTCAAGACCTCTCTCTCTCT